>JAVTVY010048746.1:0-24678 GCA_036873755.1 Hanleya hanleyi
CCACATCTTGCACTCACTGACCTCTGCTCCACGTTGCTCCACATCACGCATGCGCACATACCCTTTTTCCCAGGTTAATGACGTCACACGCATGCGCAGTGTGGAGCAATTTGTTCAATTTAGCCTTTGTATACTACTCACGACACACTAAACAAAAAAGCGACAGTTTTCCTCCACTATTCTGTTATGGACTAAAAAGTTCGTTTCTTGCAGTAATAGGGACTTGACAAAAATGCCTGGGATCGGTTGTCTGACGGTTTTCCATCCACTCTGTAATATTTGTGAAGGAATACCGACATTATCCCCCGATGACAGTTTCCCCAGCGACAGTTTCCCCAACGATATTTTCTCCTACGACAGTATGAGGTTTCCCCCACCCTAATATCACGTGCTGTAATAATTCGATCTGTCGCGGTAATTTCCCCACCTTGATTTTTAAGTAGGCACGTAGCATTCTCCCAACGTCAGAGTTTGTAACCCCCAATCCGTCGGTAAACAGACTGTGAACAACATTTAAAGGGCTAGCATTCTGATTCACGCTGAGAGCTATTGTAAGCATTAATTGATAATGACCCTGGAAAATGGATCAAACGTGTGACAGATGTGGCCAGGCAATCAACAAGCGTGCGTCTTTCAGAAAATTATATAATGGCCATGTTTATCGAATGATATCTGTTTCATATCGCCGGTCTTTTGAACTTAGTGAGGGAGGGTAACACAATACAAATCAAAGTCAACACAAAATATAATATCGAAAAATTACTCAGCCAAAATTACTCATCTGAACTTCAGCGAGGTATATATTATTATGTATTTATGTGCAACAAGCAAGTAATAAAAACAATCATTGAAGGAGGTGGACGAGAAATACGTCGAGATAAACGCCTATGTTGATTGGCTCGCCAAAGTTACGCTGACCTTTTCGGAAATCATCGGCCCCATTCGGTAATCTCAACGGTAACGGTGGCTGTTGATTGGGCTAGAGCCATGCGCAGAAAAGCTGCGCGCCGCAATTTTCCCGCGGTAATGACGATAGGGGATATACAATCAGATGCCATGAGAATGGCACCTAGGAGAATTCTAGGAATTCAAGGGAGATTACTTTTTAGTTGAACATCGATAGATGTATGCAAACGTGCCTTCTTTCCAGGGATGATAAATAAGAATATATTATCAATATATAATATTACGATAGTATTGTTGTCACGTTGTTATGTTCTGTTTTCTGTCTGTTTTTTATTTCTTGGCATGGTCTCATGTATGCCTGTACCGACCACATAAAATTTGAATTCAAGTGTTATTTCATCAATTTCCGGCAAGGCTATCTATAGTTTGTGACTATACAGTGGGTAATCAATACTTTTGAGTAGATTTTGTTGTGATAATGTATTGTTTGAAAGTTCAGGTCTGTCTAAATCGTCAGAACACCCCGAGAAAGTGGGTGTGTATATGAACATCTCTTCATACAATTGTCTTCATCTTTCTGCTCCTCTTCCGATGTTCAACTAAAAAGTAATCTCCCTTGAATTCCTGGAACTTTCCAGCGTGCAAACTTAAAAAATCAAGGTGGGAAAATGAGTGCGACTGTGATTGTCGGCAGACCGCCACTGTGATTGTCGGCAGATCGAATTATTACAGCACATAATATTAGGGTGGGGAAAATGTCGTGAGGGGATACTGTCGTGGATGAAAATGTCGATGGAGAAACTGTGGCTGGAGAAACTGTCTTCGGGGGATAATGCCATGGACTTATGTTATCGATATGTCGAATCCTATTTCTGTTTCTGCCGCTGTATTTGGCGGTCGGGCTTCGTTTTAACATATATTTCTTATCCAGCTCGACATTCACGGTAGCTGTTTTCGCTAATTTCAGTCACTTTCTGTTATTGATAGAGCAATAGAAAACGATAACGGTAATTTTTTTTATATTTAGTAGCTGATTATGATCCAAATGATCTGGGGTCACTTTCAAGAGAGAAAAAAGGTGCTCATGATTCTCAGTAAGATTCTGTTTATCCTATGTAGATATTCCGCGCGGTTTCAGAGATACTGGAGTTTGAAATGTAAATATGATATTTAGGCATACATGTAGTATGCAATTTAGATTTAGCTGATGTTCCAAGTAAACTCAGTGCAATGAGCTATACGTTGGAACATCCCCGTCGGATTAAAGACGCGAGAAGAATCAAACAATTCTTTATCGTTTCTTATCTTGTTTCACATGTCAGTTACCAGGCTAGCACTATTATAATTGATTTCATTTCGTTCAATTGAACCAGTACCTTGCAAAAACGTGAATAATACGCTTCGTGCCTTCGCCGTCATTCTAACATAATATAATAAACTATAGCACGTAGTATGCTTAGACTAAAATATATGAATGAAAATATACACTTTTAACTTTCAGCGTTCAATGACATGAATGATTTATAAAGTTAAGTAAGGTCGAGTTCTCATCTGCTGGCAGAACTGGGTGCGCTCCCGCCCCCACTCCCCGCCTAAGTTTTCTTTCTTTATTTGCCCGTGCACTTTCATCGATTAATTCCTCCCTCTACCTGATATCTCAGTTCCGTATTTGGTTAGTGGATTCACAGTACGTTATGACAAAGCATAGTCATTACATACAAAACATACACATTCGAAGGGTCGTGGGATCGATTCTCGTTGACAATCAAAATTTAATTCTCATTATCGAATTCAACCCGCGTAAGCCAAATTCTAACAAACAGATTGGAGAGTGAAGTTTTTTTTATTTTTGCTCAGCGTAACTGCCTAACTTCGAGAGATCCTTTCTCTCCTGCTCACGCTAACTGCGTAACTCCAGCTATAGACATATCTTTCTTGAGAGCGTAATTGTGTAACTTCGGCGAATTTGACTTTTTTCTCTCGGCTTACATGTAACTGTGTAACTCCAGTGATGGACCAGTTCATTTCACTCAAGGGTAAATGTGTAACTTCGTAAGATCCTTTATCTTTTTCTCAGCGTAACTGTGTAACTCCAGCTATATCGGTCTCTGTTTTCTGACAGCGTAAATTCTGTAAACCTTCACTGAGCAAATAATTGTGTTGTTTTAACAGAATGTTGTGCCTAAATGGCTTCAACACAAAATGTTTTGTGTTGAAATGAACATGATTTTGTGTTGAATTCCATATATCACCACAAAATCTAGTTGAGTTAACACACATCGGTGTTGATTGAAACCCAAATTTGAGTTATTTTCAATTCAATTCTGGTGCTAAAATGGCTTCAACACAAGCAGTGTTCGCAGTGTGTCTTTTTCTGAGACCGTAACTGTGCAACTTTGTCAGCAATTTTCGCCTCTTTGTCAGCGTAACTCCATCAATAAACGCTTCCTCCTTTTCTCACCTAATTGCGTAACTTCTCAACTTAGCTTGTAGACGATTCCTTTATATTATGCATTGCTTCATCGGACACTCTCTTTAGTCCTCGTCATAACTGCGTAACTCTGGATATGCCGATAATGTCCGGTTCTTATCTAATAACCTAGCAAGGATATTTTTTGCTTTATTTGCAACTCATGTACGGCATATTTTCCCAGCCGGAACAAACAGAAATAGTCCTTGTGCCCTGGGGCATTGTTTCCGTTCACTCTGTCGAGTCATTTAGGTTATTAATCTTCTCTTTGTTCAACCTAACGCTCTCGAATGAGTGCTGTGATGATTACACTATCGTGCCCTCTGTCCAACGTAACACACTCGCAGAACGAATATATAGACAAACTCGACATGATAAGGTATGTATTCATGTATCGGATACCACCAGTAACTCCAGTTCGACTGAATTTATATTCAGTTTCGACTGTAATCGAATTAATTTGCCTGTCATCATTGAAACGAGGACAAAGAATCAAATTAATTTAGCATGCCTCAATGACTTGCCTGACAACATTCTGCGATGACGTTAGTGCCAAATAAATTGCACGTTACAGTAACCTGCATGCCAGTTTGTCCGAGTGCGTTATGATGAAGAGCACATTGATGACCCCCGCTGTCAGATCTAGTATCGCGTTCATCTGTCCATCTTCAGTGATAAGAAGAGTATCTTATTCACTCCCTTCAGACTGGCGGGGGAGGGACTCATGAACAGCTGTTTCTACACAGTGAAATGGCGAAAACCTTCTTATTATATATATGGCCGCACTATTTATTCTCATCAGAAACAATGGTAATGATCTGCAAATTATCTGAGCACATCCGGACAATACGGTTTGGCTAGGACTCTGATCGCCTTATTAGGTCATACCTATTGTCTGTTATCACCGCATTTTAGGAAGGATCAAAATCATTCATTCATAAACCTGGGCAAGATACATGGATACGAGGTGATCAGGTTTGAGAAAATATACCAAGGTAAACTGTCATCGTGTAAATAGCAGGCCGTGAGTAGCTGATACGTTCTGCATAAAAGGGAATAATATTCGGATAATGTCCGGCTACTAATCCACAACCTAGCTTAGCATATGTTTCCTCTTTATTTCAAACTCCGGTATGACATATATTTTTTTTTCAAGAGGAATATATAAAAATAGACATTGTGTACCGATACATTGAGTGTTTAGTTCACTTTGACAAGCCATATGCGTGCTCTTGTTCAACCTAACGCTCTAGGATAATTGTCGCATCATTATACCAATCGTGCTCTTTGTCCAACGTAACGCGCTCGCAGAACGAATATGGACAAACCCGAAATTATAAGATATATCTTGATGTTTCGGATACTATCAGTAATTCTAGTTCGGGGGAAATTATTTTTAGTGTCGATGCAATCAAATGTATTAGCTTGTCATCGCCATTGAAACGAAGATGCCAAACTAATTAATTATATCATTTCCTATTTTCCAGTTTACGTAGATGTATGCCTCAGTTGTTTGGTTGGTCATATTCGTCCCGCGAGTGCGTTAGGTCAGACAAAGCGCACGTTAGTATAACCAGCATGTCAATTTCTCCGAGAGCGTTAGGTTGAACAAAGAGCACGTTACCGACCCCCGCTGTCGCGTCTGGCAGCTGCTCGACCTGCCCTTTGTCCGAGCGCGTTACGTAGAATAAAGAGAACGTTAGCAGACCGTTAGACGTGCGTTAGGAATTTTCGAGTGCGTTTGGGAGCGTGTTAGGCCTCCCACTGAGCGCATTAATTTGAAGCGCGTTAGTTCGTTAGATGAGCCCGTCAGGCGAACCTTTAATCTGGTCGGTACTGTAAGTCAGAACCAGAATAGGACGATGATGCTGGTGGTATGTAGACAGATCCAAAATGAATATCTTTGTCTAAGTTGAGATAGTTCGCGGATAGTTTGAACCATTGAATATATTCACATTCTAGAGGGTAGAAATGAATGTATGGGAATAATGATTCTCTAACAAATATTCCCATTCCACCTGATTTACGAGCTACATTTTGTTTTCGATGAGCGGGAGTGAAACGATAACCAGGAATTTGTTCAATAATATCATATTCATCTAACTTGGTTTCGGAACAACATACTATGTCATAATTCGAGACAAGGTTTTTGAATTCTGGATACAGAGTTCGTCGTTTGAGTCCACATACATTTAGAGCAACAATTTTCAAATCAGATTTTACCGGTACTTGCGATACTGACTGGCAGTCGTCGAACAAAGGAGTTGGACCAGAGCGACACCCCTAGTCGGTTCCCCCCCTTTGCTGGTCGAATGTCGGGCGGTTGTCACGGTTGTAATGCCGGTTATCCCTTCCATCTTGGCCATTGCCACGGTAGTAGTGCCGATCCTCACGTGCATCTTGGCTCGGGTAAACGCGTCTGCCTTCCACAAAGAGCTTGACGACTAGGCGAGCCTGTTTCCCCTCACTTTTGGCCTTCCTCAGTAGGGGGTAAAGTGGTTTCCTCCTTTCGGATATCTCGGATGGGAACTGTTCGCTCATTCGAATCTCAGAGTCGCGTAACTTTGGACCGGAATACTTCACCAACTCTCTGCCCTTGAAGGAAGTGAATCTGGCCACAATGGGTCGCGGCCCTCGTCTGTTGCTTCCAAAGCGATGAACTCTCTCGAATGATATTTCTTTGTTGATTTCAAGCTTTTCTTTGATTAAGGCTTTAATTACATCTTCTGGCTCTTCTGGGGATTTTTCGGCTATACCGAAAAATACAAGGTTTTCTCGCATGCTTCGACATTTGAGATCCAAAATTTCTTCCTTCAATGCTGCATTCTCGGTCGTGAGGTCTGAAATTTCATTTTTGGCATCATTTATTGCTCCCTGGAGTTTGACCAACTGCACCCTGATATCTCGGATGTCTTTTGTTTGCTCAGTTTGTCGTTTTGATATGTCATCGTAGTTTTTACTTATGTATTCAGTTGTTTTTTCTACTACTGCCGGTTTCTCTTCTGATGCTGTGACTCGGTCGTTAATTTTCACCATGGTAGCGTTCATTATTGTTAATGTCTTCTCGAATTGGTCCAGTTTGTCAATTTTCTTCATTGATAGCTCCATGCTGCTTAGCCGACTTACAATATCCTGTATTTGATACATTGATATTGGTACAACATTAGGTGTATACCACAGTCGTAAGTAGCTGCTGATTTCTGGAGATTTTCGGAGTATCGGGGCATCATTTGTTAAATATGCCGCGACGTTATGTAGTGGGAGGTTGCAGTTTTACTACAGATGACGGTGTTAGTATTCATTTGTGGCCTAAAGACGAGAAAATCGCTGCAAATTGGACGAAATTTGTACGCAACACGAGAGTGTGGAAAGAGGGCCTGAGCCAGTACTCGTATAATTTGCTCGGCACATTTTGACAGAAATTAGACATCATTCGAGGACATCTGCAGCGTAGCAGTTGAATTCGGGTACAAACCAAAACTAAAGAGAACAGCTATTCCAACTATCAAACCTAAGAACAATCAGAATGTGACGGCAAAGAAATCGGATAAGGAGAATCTATCACGGACATCGGCTGAACGAACCTAGCCTGCAAGCGAGGCCTCGGGCAGGGATGCGGCTGTACATGCCCTGCTCGCTCTCGCGTGGCATTTGTTGCTTGAGCACCTACAGGTTAGACTGGATGAGTCTCTATTTCATATATGTTATTTAATAATAATAAAATGATCTTTCATAAATATATATACGTTTGAAAAGTAAATAAATAAAAAAACACCAATTGGAGTGAATGCCTGTAGATACAGAAGTGATAATAATACTTTCTTAATCCCTTGACATTTGAGATTGTGGGAATATCATTCGATTTCAATTTAATTGAGGTAATTTGTCGAAAATTGAGCAAATGTGAATGCCGATCCACTCACCACGGCTTACTTTTCGTCATAAATGTCCAAAGTTTTTTTTATCAAACTATATAATTCTGAAATTGGTATTTCATGGGGATTATGGGAAAACAAACAAAATTCAAATCGGACGTATATCAGTAGAGTTATCAACAGTTTACTGTCCATACTGCCGAATCCCGGAGTTTTCCCTTCGAAAAGGCTGTCTCGGGCATTAACAACAATAACAACACAGATGTTCTCGTTCTTTACATCACAGAATCGTTCTACATTCAATACAGTTTGAAATATATGGACATTTGGTCTTATAGATGACGATAATAAGGTTTCCAGTCAAGTTGCATACCAATCTGTACTCAACAAACGACCTCTCCGAATCCTGTCGTCGTCGAGTTCCACGTTGTCAGAGTGGTTGTCACTGTCAGAATCGGAGCCGTACGGCTCAAATTGATAGGGCTGAATTCCGCCGTTGGTCTGCAAACAACTGTTAATTTGCCCGTCATCAACCTTCTCTATGTCTATTTCATCTTCTTGGCGAAAAATATTTCCATCTAAGCAGCTGATATCGCTCGAATCGACATCTGAACCGGAGCTCTGATTGCACTCGCTTTCCATGTTATCCGCTCTTTTTTCTCAGGCAACTTCCCTGCGTGACGTCATCAACCCAGCTGTGAAAGTGTGAAAAAGCCCACTTTGCTCTCATATTACGTGTGTTTCTGATCAGATTAGAATTTTTTCAATATTTTTTTCATACAAAGTGAAGTATGAACTATGATTTTTAAGGATTTTTAGACCAAAAAAAAATCCGTTTGGGTTGACCTTTAATAATTGGGTAGAAATTATTTTTACTCACCAGGGAACCACCAGTGTGAATTGTACTGTTGCGCTTACCGTTCCTCGTTTTCGTTAACGAGATTGTTTATTTTAGCATAATATGTTTACTTGATCTCAAGCTTTTTAAGTTAGTATAACCATGGAGTTCAATAAGTCTTATTTAACTCAATGGTATAACGTCATTAGAATACAATGAACTGTTGATATTCATCAGCCTATATAATAGCTTTAATACCGATGCCCGTCAAGAACCCCATCGGGCCAGAAGTGATCTTCAATACACACGTACTGAAGATCAATTAGCGATTAGCAAGCAGGGGGTAAAACGGCCTTGGCTGACTCATTAGTTAATAGCTTTGAGGCAGCGCAAAAGCGAAAAAAGGCTAATTTAGTGTTTACAATATTGCATTTTATCCAAATTCAGGCTTCCGGTCCCTAAAATGGTCAAGACTGATGTGTACTCTTTTATTTGGTTCATTTTTGAAATGCGGAAATTCTGTTAATTCGGCAGTGAAAATGATGTATTTTCTGTTCGTGGCAAAATTGCCCATGTATTTTAAATGGGGTTTTTGAGAATTTTTCTATCGTTTATTTTATTCGCTAGTGCAACCGGTCCCTCATGTGCTATTCGTTTCCACATTCGCTGTACTTATACCAAGTTCCCTGCAAATTTTTGTCTTGTTGAGAAATGCGGAAATTGTAGAAAAACGATAAAATATACAAAACGACAGTATAATTCCAAAGTCGTGTAACTAGGCTATGAATGGTCATATTCTGATCAATGAAATATGCTCATATTCAGTATGATTTCAAATTGCCTAATATTTGTGTTGCGCATAATTAATGCATCGTTATTTTTACGTAGAACTACTGCGCATTTTTAATTTCAACTTCCGTTGATGTTTTTCTGCGGCGAATAAGAACCAACGACTCGGTTGGCGGAATCATACATTGAACATCAAACGGACAGATCGTGACTGACGGCCATTCAGAATACAATAGCTCTGCGGGCGACCTCACGGGTCAGCGACCCGCGGCTGGCTGAGTTGTTTCTCCTTCTATATTTTAACTCCATGTTCTGATTTAGTTAGCACGTGGCTATGCTGTAGAGCTAAATTGTGTAGTTTGGAAAAGATTTGTTTGTCATTGTTATCCGATGACTGCAAGTGTTTTTATCGAGAAGAGTTAAAATTATTTACGGTTGGCTTGGCGGGTTATAATCCATTATAACCACAGCACCTCCCTTGTCGGTTTCCTTAATGAGGACACTGCTATTGTGTGAAAGTTTTGCAGTGCTATTCGCCGTTTGAGGTCTACAATATGTTTGATACATAATGTTCTCTACTAAGTGGTTGTTTAGCTAGGTTGTCCAAAAACTGATCTAAATGTCTGTCTGACCCTTTAATAATAATAATAATAACTTTATTTCCTCTGGGTAACTTAATTAGCATAAAAGCTAGTCTTCCTTAAGGCCCAGGCAGAGTTAGTAAAATTTAGTAAAAACAAATATATATATATAAAAAATGGACACATACATACATGCATACCTACATACATTAACACAACCTAAAATCTGTCACAAACGCACAATTGTATATTGCACGCACAATATGTTATTTTATGAACAATTATCTGTTGTAAAAAAACTGAATGCGTTTCTAAAATCTGATATCCTCTAAAAATTTTGATTTCAATAGTTGCCGTTTAAAAATTATGATAATATACATAATAACGGCTTTGTGAAAGTTAATCCTTTGTTTCACGGAAATCCATCGTAAATCTTTGAAAAGTTCCGAGGTCGGTGTTCTAGGTGGGGTTTTATGCATAATTCTGGCTGCCCGCTTTTGTATTTTACCAGTCTGTTGATTGTCCCAGCGTCTGCATTATCCCAAATGACGTCACAATAATCAAAATTTGGCAAAATGATTGCGTTATAAAGCATTTTTAAAGTATCTAAAGGAACATTATTTATCTTAATTTATACAAGTACAGTTTTCGCGAGATCTTATTACACAATATGGTCATGTGCTGCTGAATCGTGAGATGTTTGTCAAATGTTACTCCTAGTACTTTTGCTTGGTGTGCTCTTTCGATTGACGCTTCATCAATATAGATAGGGAGATACTAGATACATCCAGTACTCGTCGCGTACGTATAATCACATAAACTGTTTTTAACGTATTCAATAGAAGTTTGTTTCTCTTCATCCACACTGATAATATATCAAGATCAGACTGCGCTTTACAGACAGCCGTTTGTAACGACTTATCAGAAACGTGTATACTGGTGTCATCAGCAAAAATATTAACCGACGACAGAAAAGTCATTGACGAATGTTAGAAACATCAGAGGGCCAAGAATAGATCTTTGCGGTGTGCCAATATTTATGGATTCAGATTCTGTGACAGATGTTTCGATAGAAACACATCGTCTTCTATCTGAAAGATAAGACTCAAACCAACAATATAGCTTACGTCTAACTCCAGCGGCATACAGTTTCTTTAGACGGATGGAATGGTCTACCGTATCAAAGGCCTTTTTAAGGTCTATAAAGACCGCTAGACAGACTTTACCACTATCGAGACTTTGAAGAAACTCGTCGTACAATTTCATTAAGGCCGTAGCAGTTGAATGACCCTGGCGAAAGCCAGACTGACATGACGTAAACCATTTCTTGGGTTCTAAGAAACTGTATACACTGCGTTCAATAACTTTGCTAACTATCGAAAGAACTGAGATTGGACGGTAGTTGCTCAAATCGGTTTTTGCTCCTGACTTATACAGTGGGAAAACCTTAGCGGTCTTCCAGTCAGTTGGAACAATTCCTGTTCGCAACGATGTGTTAAAGACATATGTTAACGGAGGCAAAAATAGCGGGACATGAAACTTTTAGTAAATGGACAATAATGCCATCCAGTCCAGTTGCTTTAGAGTCGGACATCGCGTTAATGCAGCATACTATGATCTGCTTCCACCAAGTTGCTCGTTTGAGATTCAGCCAAAGTTTGTCCGATGCGCGAAAAATATTTGTTGAACTCCATAGACATATCGTCAGTTTCGTTGATTTCGCGATCGTCTATAATCAGCTTAGGTGGTACCATTGAGGTTTTACCTGGGAGCAAGTTTCTCAATGTTTTCCATAGCGATTTAGGGTTAGACTTATTCTCTTCAATAGCCCTACAATATAGTTCCTTTGCTTTTTATATAAGCCGTGCCAACTTTCTTCCTTCGTTGATTCAAATTTTCTTAGTGAATAGTCTCTCCTGTGTATTGCATTTAGAATGTCATCGTTTATCCAAGGAACGGATGATTGTATTACTCTGCGATGACTCAAAGGGGCATGCTTGTCTACAATTTGAAAGAACAGTTTCTTCCAAGCATCTCATGTATCGTTGGGGTCCGAAAAACTTTCGATCACCGACCATGGGGCTTCAGAGACGACTGCGATATAATCTGATAACACAATTTTTTTTTAAACGACGGTAAGAAACCGTTACATGACTATCGGCTTTGGAAATACCGCCACGAAGTCTGCGAACAGTATATATAAGGCGGTGGTCAGAGAGGCCAACACTGGCAACACCAGAACAAGGGAAGTTTGTGGTGTCATTTACATAAATATGATCCAGTAATTTCTCAATCTCATCGGTGATTCGTGTTGGTTCCTTTATCAGTTGATCATATTGAAAATCGTTCATCACTTCGAGAAAGTCTTCCTCGCCCGAGCCTTCTGTCAGATTATAATTGAAATCATCCACAATAATTGATTCAGAATTAGGCGGAATTATTTCTAACAGTTGGGTAAAAGAGTCATAAAAATCGGATCTGTCAGGAGGACGGTAAACACAGGTCGCGATAATAGGTTTTGTGTTTTTGAAACGTATTTCGGCACTGACGGTTTCCATGTCGTCGATAACCAAGTCCTTCCTTGCAATGCTCTTCAGGGTCTTAGAAATATAAATTAGGACGCCTCCACCTCTACGTCCGTCATCGCGGTCATTCCGTATCAGGTCATACCCACCAACTTCTAAATCGTCATCAGAATGCTTATCCTCGGTGGTCCACGATTCACCGATAGCGAACACGTCAAACTTGTGCACTGACAATAGAAGCTTCACTTGGTCAAGTTTATACGGAAGCATAGATAGGACATGGGTGAAAATTATTTTTCCGTCCACGAAATTATCTCCGACCCGGAGATACATCTCCGACCCAGAGCTAATTATCTCCGACCCGGAGATACATCTCCGACCCAGAGATAATTATCTCCGACCCGGAGATAATTATCTCCGATCCCGAGATACATCTCCGACCCGGAGATAATTATCTCCGACCCCGAGATACATCTCCGACCCTGAGATAATTATCTCCGACCCGGAGATACATCTCCGACCCCGAGATACATCTCCGACCCAGAGATAATTATCTCCGACCCAGAGATAATTATCTCCGACCCGGAGATAATTATCTCCGACCCGGAGATACATCTCCGACCCCGAGATACATCTCCGACCCGGAGATAATTATCTCCGACCCCGAGATACATCTCCGACCCGGAGATAATTGACCAATGGTGATGTAGCAATCGTTACCGCCATTTTTATATGTGTGAGGTATGGAAAGTCACGTACGCTAGGTTATAAAAAGTCTTCAATTTCTTAAAATAACAAACTAGCGGGTAACAAATCTTATGTGTGAATGATTTCATAAGAAGTTTTTGTTCGAACATGTAGTGTATGTTGTCTTGGACGTTAGTAGTATACAAAGGGCATAAGTCCCTTCCGTGACCTTTGACCTCTGAGGTCAATGAGGTTCCATTTGCTTCCTATATAATTTGTATTACGGAATTGATGCATCATGGAATAGAGTGCACTCAGAGGTAAAATAGGCTCAATATGCGCTTTATATGCGCAGGTGTTTTCTACGCAAGTGTGACGTCATGTATGACATCACTTCCAGTGTGCGTGAATCGGGCGTGACTCGACATTTTTAGATTTGTTCTTCATCATGGGAACTTGTGCGCAAGTGATGACGTCACTTCCAGTGTGCGTGAATCAGGCGTGATTGGGTCATGTTTAGACTTGTACTGGCACATTCCTTATGGGTTTATTTCCATTCATCCGGGTCTTTGTTTACATCCGGGACTGTCTTCGCGTGACTCCAGTGGATGATGTTTAGACCTGTACTGACTCATCCCTCATCGGATTTTTTTTGCATTCATCTGGGTCCTTGTCTACACCCGGGTTTTCCCAGTGGTTTATTTCCATCCGGGTACTCATCTACCATTTGCGTCCTTCTATCTGGGTTTTTCCCTGTTGTACAACCTTTGGTTTACCATCCGGGTCCTTATAGAATGAGGATTTGTCCCCGAAAATATAAAAAAACGGAACACGGACTTTACCCCTACAATAGGAAAACCCTTATCAACCATATCCAAAAGGGGTAATATCGGTCACCCGGGATTATCGGGGCCTGCCTATCAAGTCATGGGTAGGTGTATGTAAAATGAAGATTTGTTCCCGAAAATATAAAAAAGCGGAACACGGACTTTACCTCCACAATAGGGGAAAATTCCCTATCAACCATGTCCAAAAGGGCTAATATCGGTCCCCCGGGTTTATCGGGGCCTGCCTATGAAGTCATGGGTGGGTGCATGTAAAAGTTTCTCCAGAAAAAAATATATCTCTCCATACCCCACCGCATACAAAAATGGCGGTAACGATTGCTGCAACACCATTGGTCAATTATCTCCGGGTCGGAGATGTATCTCCGGGTCGGAGATAATTATCTCCGGATCGGAGATGTATCTCGGGGTCGGAGATAATTATCTCCGGGTCGGAGATGTATCTCGGGGTCGGAGATAATTATCTCCGGGTCGGAGATGTATCTCGGGGTCGGAGATAATTATCTCCGGGTCGGAGATAATTTCGTGAACGGAAAAATAATTTTCACCCATGTCCTATCTATGCTTCCGTAAGTTTATGATAAAGGCTGCGGATATTTAAATGGGCTATACGGATGCCTCGAGGCAGTTCGGGGATATTGAAGAGCTTTCCGGTATTCACGGGGAAGGTATTGCCGTTCCCAAACGGATCAGTTTCAAGTCGGTCCATTTCAGTGGCAAAGAGCGAGCGGTCATAATTAAATGGCACACACTTTTCACAATGCCATTCACCAAAACCTTGCCAGATATCAGCCAGTAAATGTATATTCATATCTACACATGTCAGATGGGACTTTTCCTTACATGTGGCACAAACTACATGTATGTCAGACTGAAACAGTTCCACATTTCCAGCGCATACGTCACAAGGTCCAGGGCATAACTCAATATCCCCACTCAATAATAGGGTCAACATAGTCAGGTACAAGGTGACACTGTTCTTGCATGGTCGGCCTGTACTATGCATGCTCTTACCTGTAGACGTGTACAGCTCACGACTCGTCAAACGATAGATTTAAGTAATTCCAGAGTATGTAATCCTTCCGTTTTCACGGTCTGTCAATATTTCACCAACTGGATCAAGTGTGTCAACGTTGTAGTTATCGTCATTGGTGGACCCACATTTGGGATAAAAGCGGCATAAAATACTAAAAATGTAGAGATCTGAAACAACTCCACCAGAGCCGGCGGCCATTTTTTAAAATTTCCTTTTGGGGGTTCATCGTGAGACTTGTTATGCACGAGAGATAAATTGTTTGAATCAGGTGCTACGGATTGGTGACGAAATTCGGGAAGTTACACCATTTTTACTAAACTCCCAAATATCTTTATCCAACTCAGAATGATGTTTTGATGGAGTTGGTGTGAACTTCAGACCAATCATTAGAATGCTTGGGCAATTTGAATTGTTCTGTCTGAATCGCCCCCGATATCGGGGCTGGCGTTGGTTAAAACATGATTGTCTGTATTACTCTGGGATACATTTGCAGGGGGAGGAGGGGGGGTGTGCTCCCCCCAGGTCAAGTCATTCCATTACGCCCTCAAGTCTCATTTACATACCAATTTAGTACCAGACTCCAAAATCGTTGAAGCGAAATATCTTAACAACCATTAGGAATATTTTCAGGAAATAAACTTCCAAAAATTTCAGGAAAAATATGGTAGCTACATATCTCTCCCCAAGTTTCAATTTACCATTTTGGTTCCCCTTTAATCGGTCACCTGTGGTTAAGCGGTTTTTTCTTTTTCTTTTTTTATTGAAAAGAATTTTACATGCATATATTGATTATGAAGAAAATAATATACAATGCTTTGCATTGCATCCCATCTGAGGATCCGAATTTACGAGAAAACCTGTAGCGTTTATTTCTCCAAGTGAGAATATTTTGGAGGGTAAATATTTGCTTAAGTCATTCCGTATCAGGTCATACCCACTGACTTCTAAATCGTCATCAGAATGCTTATCCTCGGTGGTCCAGGATTCACCGATAGCGAACACGTCAAACTTGTGCACTGACTATAGAAGCTTCACTTGGTCAAGTTTATGATAAAGGCTGCGGATATTTAAATGAGCTATTCGGAGGCCTCGAGGCAGTTCCGGTATATTGAAGAGCTGTCCGGTATTCATGGGGAAGGTATTGCCGTTCCCAAACGAATCAGTTTCAAATAGGTCCATTTCAGTGGCAAAGAGCGAGCGGTCAAAATTAAACTTACAAGCGTCTGGTCCGTCATTCATAATTCAGCCGTCAATGGCACACACTTTTTACAATGCCATTCACCAAAACCTTGCCAGTTATCAGCCAGTAAATGTATATTCATATCTACCCATGTCAGATGGGACTTTTCCTTACATGTGGCACAAACTATGTCAGACTGAAACAATTCCACATTTCCAGCGCATACATCACAAGGTCCAGGGCATAACTCAGTATCCCCACTCAATAATAGGATCAACATAGTCAGTCAGGTACAAGGTGACACTGTTCTTGCATGGTCGGCCTGTACTATGCATGCTTTCACCTGCAGACAGGTACAGCTCACGACTCGTCAAACGATAGATTTCAGTAATTCCAGAATATGTAATCCTTCCGTTTTCACGGTCTGTCAATATTTCACCAACTGGATCAAGTGTGTCAACGTTGTAGTTATGGTCATTGGTGGACCCACATTTTGGATAAAATCGGCATAAAATACTAAAAATGTAGTGATCTAAAACAACTCCACCAGAGCCGGCGGCCATTTTTTTTTAATTTCCTTTTGGGGGTTCATCGTGAGACTTGTTATGCACGAACGATAAATTGTTTGAATCAGGTGCTACGGATTGGTGACGCAATTCGCGAAGTCTGAAATTTTTGCTAAACTCCCAAATATCTTTATCCAACTCAGAATGATATTTTGATGGAGTTGGTGTGAACTTCAGACCAATCATTAGACTGCCTGGGTAATTTGAATTGTTCTGTCTGAATCGCCCCCGATATCGGAGCTGGCGTTGGTTAAAAAATGATTGTCTGTATTACTCCAGGATACATTTGCATGTCTATCAGGGGGAGGGGGGGGGAAGCGGAATGTGCCCCACCAGTTCAAATACCAGAAAAAATATGGTAGCTACATATCTCTCCCCCAATTTCAATTTACCATTTGGGTTCCCCTTTAATCGGTCACCTGTGGATAAGCGTTTTTTTCTTTTTCTTTTTTTATTGAAAAGAATGTTACATGCATATATTGATTATGAAGAAAATAATATACAATGCTTTGCATTGCATCCCATCTGAGGATCCGAATTTACGAGAAAACCTGTAGCGTTTATTTCTCGAAGAGAGAATATTTTGGAGGGTAAATGTTTGCTTAAGTTAAAATTTGTCCCTCAAAATCTTATTAGTAATGACAGCTCTATTTATAGAAACCAATGGGATTTCTGGAAATTTGACCTGGATGTTTTGAAGAAGAGATAAGAAAAAGACATATGCAAGTAGCTGTGAGAAAGTTTGACCAAATGCATGGGGTAGGGGTGGGGGACTGGAAGGCAATTACCATATAAAACTACCACTTGATCGACGTTCTTCATATCTTCCTCATATAAATTGGAGCTCAATCCGTCATTTAAGGAATGAAATTTTCAACTTTCTGAAATTAAGACTAGAGATTTTTCTCGCCATATTTCCCCAAAAGAACTACATTGAACTGTTCCAGACCGACTGCATCTCCATATACAAACAGGCGTGATAACGAAGATCTTATTATGTAGTCCCACTGATCTACAGTAGACCCTACTGAAATTAAGACTGCTTTATGATATGCATGGTCAGACTATTTGATAACGCTGATACTTCGTTCAAGTACTTGATATATAAAGAAATTGTTGTCAGCTTTGAAAGGTTTCTACAGTTTTTGCGAATCATGATATATAATTAGATGGGTGTCGTTTTTCTTGCGCGAAAATGACCATAAACTTTACTACATTATTGACATGTAATGACCCGACGTCAGCCCCAAATTTAGGGATATTTAATTATCACATCAGACCGGACAAAGGCAAAGTGATAAATCTGTATCGTACAAAAACTTATATGCTAAGATATTGTGATGTGAAAAATAAAGTATCATACTCGGAGTATATTAAAACTTGTGAGAGAAAAATAATAAATAACACTCGTAATGATAATCTATACATTACTGTCGGAATGTTTCGTGTATATTCGGGAATATAAATTCCAGCCCTATCACTCAGCAGGAGTCAAGCCTATAATCAACCATACGTGTAAAATAAGTTTTTGTTCATAAAACAATTCATTTTAAATATTTGGATTGTGAGAATTGAGTGAGTCATAAAAAAAGAGTTGTGGTTATAGTCACGGCTTATTCCGATATCAGATCTGAAACATTTTTTGTTCAAATTTGTAAACTCAATTTCGAAATACTCATTAATTTACCCTGCTTGAACATCCGAGTGTTTAAATAATACATACCTTGGATGGGTTTGAAGTAGCTGGTCCCGGGGGACAAATCCCCATCATCTGGGTCGAGGAAGATCACTCCATGAGTCTGACATATCTTGTTACCAGGGTGGTAAAAGAACGACATACATTCTTCATCCTCTAAACACTGGATGTGACAATACAATAGATCCTTGTCCAATGTTCTTTTCCTGGGAAATGTTGACATGCTTTTTCTGTCGAATTCTTCAACAACTCTAGACGTAAGTTGCCTTGACATAAGTCCGGAAACAGAACCAATATAGAAAATCAGAGATATTCCAAAGAGGTGAAAGAGAAACATCTCCATCGTGGAATGCGTGGATTCTGCTGCTGCGAATCCTCGGAAAGCGCGTTTATAGATTTGAATGTGCCAAGTTCCATCTCTATGGCAATAGCGCAAAATGTTGACGTTGCCAATGACGCCCAATTTAAGACAACTTTCGACATAACAGCACGCACGCACGTCCTATTGAGTAACGACCTCACAGAGGTATCAACGAATATACGTTGAATAGATATCTGTCCAGTGAAATATCGGTATAATTTACGCGATATTCTTAAAGGGAACGTAAACTCTGGTGGACGTGCGTGGTCAGTTAAAGCTTTTCCCTCATAGAATCCAAATCGTGTATCAGATATTTTTTGCCTTTTTTTTAAAGCAGTACTAAACGTTTTAACTTCGCTACACTGGAACAACATTGAAGCTTCCATGTTTGAAGAATAGTGACTTCAGCGTACACTAGTTCTTCTGCCTCTGGAGGTAAACACGCGTAAATTGGCAGAGGTGCATTATTCGAAACTGTAGATAACAAACACGAACGAGGATGATAGTGCGACGTGTCGGGATTACCTGGCACATTGTGACAGCCAAATGCAGAGCAGCCCGGCATGGTAGAATATCTGCTAGAATCAGCCATATTCTACATCAAAACTAATCTATAACATTGCATCTGTCAGTCGGGGAACGGAGAAGTGCATAAAGAACGACCATGTGCGGCCATGTTATCTCGGCGTAGAGAATGTCCGATGACGTAGGAGATTATCGGCACGACTGAATTTTACGCTTAAAATCCTGCCCAAAATAAACATGGCGGCGCCCTCAAGAAATTCCAAATCACAGTATTTTCTATGTTTGCGTATTTCTCATTCATTGGAAAGAAATGGGGAAAAATATTTGTCACGATTGTTTTAATCTATAGGGAATTGTATAATTCCCACGGTGCTTTACCACAGAGTTTACGTCCCCTTTAATAAAGTCTGTGAAATTTAAATTGGTCTTCTACTTTAGAACTTTTCAAAAATCAATAATTAAGTTTGCATAACTTTTCTTTTTGGCGGTGTGTGTAACAAACTAATCTATACGAAATGAGCCCTATAACACTGTGATAATGATAATATATGCACACTTGAAATAACTTTGTAATTATCTCCATATAAAACTATATTATTTAAGAAATCATGTTTTCATAGGCATGCTCAATGGTTATTTTACGCACAGTTAGTGTGGGAAAGTCTATATTTTAAAGGTCAACCCAAACGGAATTTTTTTTTGTCTAAAAATCCTTAAAAATCATAGTTCATACTTCACTTTGTATGAAAAAAATATGGAAAAAATTCTAATCTGATCAGAAACACACGTAATATGCGAGCAAAGTGGGCTTTTCCACACTTTCACAGCTGGGTTGATGACGTCACGCAGGGAAGTTGCCTGAGAAAAAACAGCGGATAACATGGAAAGCGAGTGCAGTCAGAGCTCCGGTTCAGATGTCGATTCGAGCGATATCAGCTGCTTAGATGGAAATATTTTTCGCCAAGAAGATGAAATAGACATAGAGGAGGATGATGACGGGCAAATTAACAGTTGTTTGCAGACCAACGGCGGAATTCAGCCCTATCAATTTGAGCCGTACGGCTCCGATTCTGACAGTGACAACCACTCTGACAACGTGGAACTCGACGACGACAGGATTCGGAGAGGTCGTTTGTTGAATACAGATTGGTATGCAACTTGACTGGAAACCTTATTATCGTCATCTATAAGACCAAATGTCCATATATTTCAAACTGTATTGAATGTAGAACGATTCTGTGATCTAACGAACGAGCACATCTGTGTTGTTATTGTTGTTACTGACCGAGGCAGCCTTTTCGAAGGGATAAACTCCGGGATTCGGCAGTATGGACAGTAAACTGTTGATAACTCTACTGATATACGTCCGACTTGAATTTTGTTTGTTTTCCCATAATCCCCATGAAATACCAATTTCAGAATTATATAGTTTGATAAAAAAACTTTGGACATTCATGGCGAAAAGTAAGCCGTGGTGAGTGGATCGGCATTCACATTTGCTCAATTTTTGACAAATTACTTCAATTAAATTGAAATCGAATGATATTCCCACAATCTCAAATGTCAAGGGATTATGAAAGTATAATTATCACTTCTGTATCTACAGCCATTCACTCCAATTGGTGTTTTTTATTTATTTACTTATCAAACGTATATATATTTATGAAAGATCATTTTATTATTATTATTAAATAGTATATAATTTAGATAATTTATTTGCGTGAAGTTTGTGCCAACATTTGGCTAAAAACGCATACATAGAATGAATAAAATTGAACATACAAATACAGACATTAAGACACATTGGAACAAATGGTTAAACATGTATATATGAAATAGAGACTCATCCAGTCTAACCTGTAGGTGCTCAAGCAACAAATGCCACGCGAGAGCGAGCAGGGCATGTACAGCCGTCCCCCTACCCGAGGCCTCGCTTGCAGGCTAGGTTCGTTCAGCCGATGTCCGTGATAGATTCTCCTTGTCCGATTTCTTTGCCGTCACATTCTGATTGTTCTTACATTTGATAGTTGGAATAGCTGTTCTCTTTAGTTTTGGTTTGTACCCGAATTCAACTGCTACGCTGTAGATGTCCTCGAATGATGTCTTTCTGTCAAAATGTGCCGAGCAAATTATACGAGTACTGGCTCGGGCCCTCTTTCCACACTCTCGTGTTGCGTACAAATTTCGTCCAATTTGCAGCGATTTTCTCGTCTTTGGGCCACAAATGAATACTAACACCGTCATCTGTAGTAAAACTGCAACCTCCCACTACACAACGTCGCGGCATATTTAAAAAATGATGCCCCGATACTCCGAAAATCTCCAGAAATCAGCAGCTACATACGACTGTGGTATACGGCTTTAACATAGAGAATACAAGACGGCTTCCCTCCGTGACGTCACAGCTGGAATTGACAGGAGAGCGATTTTCATCTTTCAAACGGCAATATCTCGCCAACCAGACTGCACAAAATTATGAAAAAAATATCATTATTTTCAGAATCGAAAGGACTATTTTTTTATATTTTTGACCTCAGAGCGTTTGGGTTGACCTTTAAGGCAAAGGGGAAGCCCAGACTAACCCACACTGACCGTGCGTAAAATAACATTGAGCACGCCTATGAAAACATGATTTCTTAAATAGTATAGTTTTATATGGAGATAATTGCAAAGTTATTTCAAGTGTGATACATTATCATTATTTCTATTCTATTGCACTACAAAAATTGATTATCAACAAAGATTATAATGAAAGGTTGAAGACATATTAAAAAAACTCGACCACTTATATTGGCACGATGCTTCCGTCTCGTTTGGCATCGTGCCAATGTGTGTGGACGAGTTATGTGGTCTCTCAAATGCAGAGTTATTCTGTCAGTTGAGCCAGGCTATGTGGTCCATACTTGCATTTATGTCTATTTGTGTCGAATTTCACGATGAATACAGCAGGTAAACTTGAGATGTTATAGACACAAGTGTTATTTCCGGCGGCGCAGCGCCGCCGGATATCTGAATTTAGTAAACATGGGAGCGACCATCTAGATATTGGACGAGTAACAAGTGTTTTCTCGAGTCATATTTCACAGACGTGCCGTGGAGTGATCCAACTAGTTTCATATCGTTAAACGACAGGATTGTATCACCCGTTCGTGGTTAACACATTAATATTAATTCTGTTATAATGAATTCATCGAACGAATGTCCTTTAGTACTATTTTATTATGGCTGAGAGACCAAATCGATGACCATACATGATCAAGTTATGTTGATCAAAATCAGCAAAATGTTTGAGATTGAACTGTGAGTTACTAAAAACTCGAAACAGTAAAACACGCGGATCGGATTGAGGTGTAGAGAAAGTCGATCTAGGCTTAATTTACAATGACACACATCAATAAAGAAATAGTGGCTTGATGATGGGTCCCATATAATGTCACAGCGCGAACTCTTACATCAGGCTATATGAAGTGACTTAATAGGCCGACCTAATAGGCCGGCGAAGCCGGCCTTAGGTCGAGCTTATTGGTAAGAAATCCAGAAAACAACAACAATTCAAACATACTGACGATCCCACCTTTTTCCTCAATGTGGGCGGAGCCTGTCGTTCGACGCGTTGTCAACGTAAACGTCATCGACTGGAGGCTGACATGTTTCTCGTCTCTGTGAAACGAGAAAATAAATACTTGCATTCATGTTTACACCTGTGATTTTTTGCTCCTTCTGCAAGGGTCTTTCGAATTTTCAAACGCCGACCTTCGCAGCCGGCCTTATGATCGGGCTTATTTAAAGAAATCTAAAAACGTAGGAAGAGCAAAAGCGGTGTTGTTGTCACCGAAGCACATCCGGGCACTTCGCAACAACCATGACTACAAGGTGGCCCTCCGCAGTTTCGTAGTAATGGCCCCTCTCTAATTTCATAATACGATAGACTGCCCTTGTTCTGCTACATCATAATTCTTCTTGTCTTCTTAATAGCTTATATCTATAATGCCATCCTATTCAGCATTATCAACGCTGCAAACCAGTACGTACAAACCGAGTGCTGGCTTCGTCTACACGCTGATCGGGATTATGGAGTAAAGTTTGTCCTGCCTCAGTTATGCCCCTTGGGTGTGACTAAAAATCGGGACTCATTTACGGGAAGAAAATCTGACAAAAAACAGTTAGGTTAACATCCCCTTTTTTTTGCCTTTTTAAGTTGAGACCGGACCAGGGAACGTGAGTAAGAAGTTTAATTGAAATCGCTCTTACAGATTTTTCTGGAAATTGAGCCGAATTTGACCATTTTTCGACATTTTTAAGGGGGTTTCTAGGAAAAATGAAGCAAGCATGGAGGAGAATGTTCGAGTTAAATTTTTCTATGACATAGCATTGTTATATCTTAAAATAATAGTTTCATCATGCTCTTTCAGAAAATATATATATATAAGTTATTTGGGTTGAAGGTTTTGCGACAACTGGTGGCCTAAAAACGGACCCATAGTCTATTCCATGCCGAATAAAAGAATCTCCGGAGTGCACCCTTAAGGCATAATAGTGGAGTCTATGCATTATCTTAATGTAGACTCCGTTATGGAGCGGAGATGTATCATTACGCCAGATTGTTTAATTTTGACTGCCTAGTTATACCTGAAGCGCTATTTTCGGGAGCAGGTGGAAAGAAGACCAGGAGTTCGATTAAAATAATCCACAGTGTGTCCATTAGTATACAATTGAGGTTACTGCGTACTGTATTCCATACAGGAGTTATCTTCCCCTGGACTGAGATTTCGGTGGATATTATGGCAGAACGAGGTCCTATCAGAATGATATAAATTTGCCAGTGTAAATTTTCTTTACAAAAGAACCCATTTACAGTCCATAAAGGATGGAATTGATGTATATTATTATGGTTTTACAAATTATTTCTCAAGTTTCTGAAGTATTTCCCATGTTTCTAAGAGAAAATTGAGTGCAAAATTACCAATAATTTGACTTGGTTACATCGCTTATTTGCATTTTCCCGCGTTTCTGCCATCATTGGAAAGCGGAAAAGTAACCACGGCCTTCATATTGCCGAATGGATGACCATTATTAAGAAGAAATAGGTTAATTTTGAGTTTTGTTCTCGAAAATCCTGCTAGAATTGGCAAATTGATCAAAACAAAGATGGGGTAGGGGGAAAGTTATCGGTCGGATTTCCCAAAATAATATGTATAACTGGCAAGTGTTGTATACCGCCATACTCGCAAACCCTCTGAGATTACGATACATGTGAATAATTAATTTCGTAAAAAACATTCTGCCCCTTAAGGTGGCCCTCCGCAGTTTCGTAGTAATGGCCCCTCTCTAATTTCATAATACGATAGACTGCCCTTGTTCTGCTACATCATAATTCTTCTTGTCTTCTTAATGGCTTATATCTATAATGCCATCCTATTCAGCATTATCAACGCTGCAAACGAGTACGTACAAATCGAGTGCTGGCTTCGTCTACACGCTGATCGGGATCATGGAGTAAAGTTTGTCCTGCCTCAGTTATGCCCCTTGGGTGTGCCTAAAAATCGGGACTCATTTACGGGAAGAAAATCTGACAAAAAACAGTTAGGTTTTCACCCCCTTTTTTTTGCCTTTTTAAGTTGAGACCGGACCAGGGAACGTGAGTAAGAAGTTTAATTGAAATCGCTCTTACAGATTTTTCTGAAAATTGAGCCGAATTTGACCATTTTTCGACATTTTTAAGGGGTTTTCTAGGAAAAATGAAGCAAGCATGGAGGAGAATGTTCGAGTTAAATTTTTCTATGACATAGCAGTGTTAT
>JAVTVY010048747.1:0-23851 GCA_036873755.1 Hanleya hanleyi
GCCGTCTCCCTGCCCGAGGCCTCGCTTACAGGCAAGGTTCGTTCAGCCGATGTCCGTGGTAGATTCTCCTTGTCCGATTTCTTTGCCGTCACATTCTGATTGTTCGTAGGTTTGATAGTTGGAATAGCTGTTCTCTTTAGTTTTGGTTTGTACCCGAATTCAGAAGTCCTCGAATGATGTCTTTCTGTCAAAATGTGCCGAGCAAATTATACGAGTACTGGCTCGGGCCCTCTTTCCACACCCTCGTGTTGCGTACAAATTTCGTCCAATTTGCAGCGATTTTCTCGTCTTTAGGCCACAAATGAATACTAACACCGCCATCTGTAGTAAAACTGCAACCTCCCACTACACAACGTCGCGGCATATTTAACAAATGATGCCCCGATACTCCGAAAATCTCCAGAAATCAGCAGCTACTTATGACTGTGGTATACGGCTTTAACATAGAGAATACAAGACGGCTGTCCCTCCGTGACGTCACAGCTGGAATTGACAGGAGAGCGATTTTCACCTTTCAAACGGCAATATCTCGCCAACCAGACTGCACAAAATTATGAAAAAAATATCAATATTTTCAGAATCGAAAGGACTATTTTTTTATATTTTTGATCTCAGAGCGTTTGGGTTGACCTTTAAGAATACTGATCAGCGATACGGATTTGATATTTTTGAAACATCATGATGTCTTGCCGGCATCATTGAAAACTGTTGACCGCTTCTCTCTTGCAGGAAACAAGCCTATGTTTATGTATACTATGATTGTCTTTTGAATTTGGTGCTAATACTGTTATATGGAAAATGGAATAGGTCTTTGGATTATGGACGCGGATATTCTCTAATGGACGACGGCTGGATTATGAATGACGGACTAGACGCTTGTAATTTCAAATTTGTTTCTATGCCAGATTCTGATACACTATCTCATTATTAAAGAGAAAAGTATTTTTCCATCGGCAAAGGTCGGTTTGGGTGCTGTTGGGCGGTTTAGAGGGAGTACCAAAAACGCTACCTTCATCGGTAGTGAGTTATATGTAACTTGGACTTACCTTCTCTCGACTGTGGGCATGTTCTCCCATAACACACAAGACTGACAAATGCAGTTAAGACGATCAATACCTTCATTGCCAGGGTGAAGATGTATGACAACTACAACGATACATTGAAATATTATACTCGGTATGGGAACATTGGTTGAACTATGGGAAAAAGTATAATGTATAATACAATGTATAATATTCATTGTTATGCATGGTCGTGGGGGCAATCCGGATGTGTAAATTAAACAATTACATGTACATCCGGTAATTTACAGATGTTTCATTACCGGTAGTTATCCAATTGTTTTTGACAAGCAGGAATAAATCCCCATACAGGGAATAATATGGTGTCAGCGTCCTGTGTGAAATGCAGTAAAATCACGTTACACAACGACCGATCATTTCAAAATAGTTCAATCCGAATAAGTTTCAAATCAGAAACCAAAGTTGTCCCACCTCTCAACAGCGATTAATTTCTAACGCAGCATGGAGAACCACATTGCTTAATGTACAATTGTTCTACCTCTCTGCAGCTCATACGAATTAACTGTGTGCAACAATCAATCCTGGACAGTTATATAATATCTACATTTGTTACTGTGAAATGGGATGTATGAAAATTTCTAACTGGTTGATCTGTGATAGTAAGATCCATATGGTGTAGTGGTTGGCTTTCTGTAATACTCATTCAAGAGTGTGATATTAATCTCACACAATTCATGTAGAATAGAATAGAATAGAATAGAATATAACAGTATAGTACTGTATTGCTCAGTTTGGCCCGAAGGCCGAAGGCACAACTGTATAGGGTACCCGTATATATACATCAACAAAAAGCTATAGCTAACTGTCCATTTGCAAGTTTTCATGTATTAGTTCGTTCTTTTTCGTTCGCCATGTACTTTGAGTTCCAAATTCTGGGAGAGAATATCTGGGAGATCCCGTCTTCAGTCTTTGACATTTCGGACTACCTCAATCCAAACCTCCGAATCGAATTGAAATCGATAGCTGAGAGACGTGCGCGGTAAAATGATTGACGTGTAAATGTCAAGCCGCGAGTTGCGCCACCCAATAAAAATGCTTCAAGTTTGAATTGTTTCTATTTGATCAGATTTTGTATCAGCGTAGGCTTACATGGATGTCTAGATCAAAACAGCACAATATGTTACCGTGTCAGAGCCTGGAGAAGAAGATATCTTCCAGATATTCCGTCCTAGGATTTGATCGTCAGAGTTTACGCCCGGCTTCCTCTTATTGAATTTACATGTACAGTCCGGGACCACAAGACTGTATGGGCCTTATGGCTCTATCCGCCAATGAAATAACCTCTCCCACTGATTCCTCCTCCACACCCACCTACCTACACACATACGCCGAGGTAACAGGTAGCCAGAGAGAACATGGCCCCATCTTCCCACACGCTCTTCTTTGCACTTCCGAAATTCTTCTTTCTCTACTACTCCCCGAGTGTGCAGGAGCATTGACTCTACTCCTCGAGTGCATCACCAGGACACCTCACTCGACCCATTTGGATCAATATTTTCCCATCTTGACTCCAAAAAGGCCCATTCTAATGCTCTCTTTTTTTCGCTGCGCATGCGCGCCATAGCGTTACTTTCACTCCACACCCGTCCAATCTTACACATTGACACCCTACACGGCCCATTCGAACCACGGACAGTCCACATCGACCTCAAAACGTCCACGATAAATCAGCCTGCTCACTGCGCATGCGCACGATAACTTTTGAGGGAAAGTCACCCAATGGCCACGAGGCGCCTCCCGACGTCTCCTGCAGCGTGAGACAGAAAAATCATGTACCCACACCCTATAGTAAAAGCCACAAGAATCCAATACTCCCCGAAACATGCATTCTCCGTGATGCCAATTAACTGGAGAAGATCTGGAGGCCTATTAATCAAGGGACGGGACCTTTGATCCGGACGTGACGTCACCGGACATGCTCGTTGAGATATCAATCAACATTGAAGTAACTGAAGGACAAATTGGTGCCTATTCGGGTCCAGAAATGTTCGAATCAGTGGAGATAACTCCCAGCGGCCAAAAACGGCCAAACAGAGTTATCTATGCCTGAATGGGCACGAAAATTTAACTTTACTACTACTAGCACACTATTCCCCTTAAATTATTTAGTCGTTATGTTGGGCCCAGGCTGGACAGACGATTCGTACTAAAACTCCTGCAACTGGCTATAAATTTAGCTTATTAGGGTATTTTGTGCAAATTGGAACTCCAGCGCATACCTTCTTGCATAACTATACTGTCATCAAGATATATGCTATACTTACATAGAGGTACACACTCGTAAGCAGCCAACGTTAAGTGGTGGATTAAGATTAAGATCCCTAGGGATGCCTCATGTGTTTGTAATTTTCTTCTTTCTTCCACTTCTTCCGCTTCCGCTGTTTCTTTTCCCCACTTAACTTTTCCGTCATAAAACTTCAGAATGCCTTTGTCAACTAACATCAAATTTGTGATGCATGTTGCGTCTGCCTTCGTCAATCAACTTCAAATTTGTTGTCCATGTTGCTTCATTCTAGTCTAAGACACCCATTGTTTTTCGGCTCTGTCGAGACTGGAAACCCGTATTTTTTTCTACAATTCCTCTTATATGCAAATTTTCCATCTGGACATATGGTTGAGTGGCTGCCTCAGTTTGGGTGCCGATTTCCATATTCTCATTTGCATAGATAGCACGTGATTGGTTCACAGTCATAGCTTAGTAATGTCACTGTTGGGGTTACAATTGTGGCTGGCCATCGGCATCAATTTATGGTCTCTGATGCCATTTGCATCTGAAATACATTTAGTGCCTGGTTTCGACCCATGCCTCAGTGATAAGCATTCATCAACGTATAGTATGGTGATAGGACCTGGAACATGTACATACATTCCTCCCACAAATGAATTTCACAGAGGCAGCGGCCTCGCAGATCTAAAACCACGGACATTGATACATTTATTCAAGAAAATCTCAGTGCCATCTTCTGGAGCTATAGGATCAAGTGATATTGTTTTGTCGATCGCTATAGTTGGAGCCACCTGGGGCAAATTTAACATTTTGGTTCCGCACAATAATTCCCGAAAAAAAAGCCGAACAGATTGTTTATTTATTTGGTGAGTGAGTCTCTTGCTTCAAGATCTTGCTTAAGATTGTCTTTTCGTGCCGATTCGCCTCTATGTGGCGCCACCTGGGTCCATGTTAAAATTGCATTTCAATAACTTTTGAATAACTGAAGGATTCTTTCCAACTTTTGGTGTGTGGGTACCTTGCCTCAAGATCTGACTTGAAATTATTTTTCATCCCGATTCTTGTATAGGTAGCGCCACCTGTGGGCCAATAATGTTTCCAGACAATAACTTTTGAAAACCTGTACCGATTCTTTCCTAATTTGGTATGGGTGTATCTGGTCTCAATATCTGGATTATTTTTGTTGTGCCTATTCGTGTATAGGTGGCGCCACCTGGGGTCATGTTGAAATAGTGTTTCCAGACAATCTGTTTTGAAAACCTGGACCGATTCTTTCCAAATTTGATATCTGACTACCTTGCCTCAGTATCTTGCTTGGCATTGTTTTTCATGCTATAGGTGGCGCCAACCGAGTGCCGATTCAAAATTGCTCTTCCGAACAATTTAAAAATCCTGATGGATTATTTCTAAATTTGGTATATGGGTACCTTGCCAGAAGATCTCAATGGGGATTGTTTTTCATGCCGATTTGCTTACAGTTGGCACCGCTTGTGAGCCAAGTTAACATTTTGATAAAACTGAATGGATTCAATTCTCTATTCTCTATGTCGGGGACCTTGTCTCAAGATATCCCTTGGGAGTCTCAATCCGCCGATAGGGGGGCGTCACCTGGGGACCAAGTTAAAATTGCATTTTCGGACAATAACTTGAAACCTGAGCGGATTCTTTCCAGATTTGGTATATGGGTACCTCGCTTCAAGATCTCGCAGACAATATTTTGCATACCTCAGAGGATTATTTCCAAATTCGGTATGTGGGTTCTGTATTTCGAGTTGTCTTGCGAATGGTTTTGTGCCGATTCGCCTATTGGTGGCGCGTTTTACGTTATTACTATCTTCCCAAATAATGAATGTTTCCTTCACTTAACGTGCAAAAGGGATGCTCGTTGATCGTATTCGATCGAGTGTATCTAGATTTATCTGAAATAATATGTTGATTTTAATAACATTTCGGAATCTACCAACCGCTATAGGTTATATCGGAAATGAAACATTTTACACAAAGACACACTTCTAAGTATTTCTGTTTCTGTGCATTTCTGCCTCTGTGGAGTTATGGCGTTGTTATGGTTTGCGTGTACAGTACCCTATTCTTCCAGTGAGATACCAATGTGATATGACTGAAAATTGTTGAACGACATTCAGCGACAGTACGCCGGCAAAATTTTCTACCACCTTAATTCGTTTAATTGATATCTGTATATGGCGAGATTCTGCGTTCTGTTCAAATCATTGTGACTGTAGTTTGTGACTGCGGTTAATACGGTGGAGAATGAAGCGCTTGGGCGGCGTCGGGCCTCACAGACTTGTGTTCTGTATAAGAACTTGCATTATAATAATATTTTTCACCAGTTTGTGCTGTTTCTTTTATTTAACGGTCACGGTTCATCAATTTCCATCAGATGACTTGATAGGACTATTACATCATTGCTCTTATACATTTGTATCTGGCACCGCTAAAGCCGGTGCTAGGGGCCGTGTGGCATTCAAGATGTCTACATTAACAGCTACAATAAAAGCGTGGCTGAGATACATATCATCACTAGGATCATTTTTGGTTCGTGTGATGTGTTTAGCTATGCAGTCAGAATACGGACTTCTTGGTCATATGACTTTTTGTCAGTACAACGGCATCTTTTCCCAGCACCTTTATGTGTTGCGTTCAATTAATTAATTGTAATCCTACTCACTGATTCACTCACTCACCCAATGTGATAAAAACAGTTTGGTCTGCTTGCATGCAGTGCTATCTCTCATTCTAAAATTAACTCACGGGTTGGGAAAGCTATAATCTTGTAAACGACCCCCCACCCTCCCCCCGGGCCATCCCATAACCTTCATTTTGGAGAACGGACCTCCTGTGTCCAACAACATGTCTCCTGGTATGTAGAACAAAAATTTATACCAAATTACAACATGATACCAAACCTGGAAATGTTCCCTCAGGCCAATGATAATGTGGGATGTGTGAAGCCGCGCGGGAAATTTATTCCTGAGCCTTCCTCTTGTACCGCATTGCTTGAACTCCGGCGAGTGAATCCATCTATCTCTTAGCCCTACCTCGCCTGGAGAGGGGAGACGCTCCGTTCCATCTGTTGTTTTTTGCTCCTTCTCTGAAACGACAGAAACTTGAGAGCTGATACTTTGTGACTTTGTAGTTTATCATATTGGTGTCATTGTGAACCGATTTATATAATCCCTCATAATCTCCCATGCAAAGGATCATGGGTAGATTCAAAATGGCGCCCGTGTGGGTAGCAGAAAAGTGATGTTTTCGTCATATTTCTTCAAAATTCCCACTCGGGCAAAAGCCATCAGATGCGGCCATCTTGGATTTACATTTTCGAATAGAGCTTGACTCAAAGATATAGTGTGGTAAGTTTCAGCACTCTAGCCGTAGGAATAGGTTACAGGTTGCCGAAACTATAAAAAGCGGAACACGGACTTTACCCCTAAAATAGGGGAAAACCCCTATCAACCCTAGCCAAAAGGGCTAATATCGGTCCCCGGGCTTATCGGGGCCTGCCTATCAAGTCAATAGGGTGGGTGCATGTAAAATTAGGACTTTTTCCCGAAACTATGAAAAGCGGAACACGGACTTTACCCCTACAATAGGGGTCTGTATTATACAATATAAGGGAAAATGCCTGTATGGGGTATGGGGATGGTCAATTTTTTTCGTGGGCTTTACTATGGCTTGTGTGGTCTCGTTTTTCTCGTTTCGCCAAGAAAATGACAATGGGAAGGGTCCCGGAGCGAATCGGTGAAATTTTTGGGAAAAGTCACCGAGGTGTGTATTTAGGCCTATAGGCTGGCTATATGGGGGTATAGGTTCAACCTGGGAAATTCACACACGTTCATTATGATATGGATTGCTTGGATTTGTTTTTCACGTCTCGTCATTTAGAAGACGATGGGAAGGGTCCCGGAGCGAAACGGTGAAATTTTTGGAAAAGTACCATATAGCCCATATAGCTCCATACTGGCTATGGGGATATAGGTCCATCCTGGGAAATTCACACACGTTCATTGTGATATGGGTTGTGGGGTCTTGTTTTTCTCGTCTCGTCATTTAGAACACGATGGGAAGGATCCCGGAGCGAAACGGTGAAATTTTTGGAAAAAACTCACCGAGGCCTTGGTACAGGTCCAACCTGGGAAATTCACACACGTTCATTGTGATATGGGTTGTTTGGTCTTGTTTTTCACGTCTCGTCATTTAGAACACGATGGGAGGGGTCCCGGAGCGAAGCGGTGAAATTTTCGGAAAAAAGTTCACCGAGGCCTGGGTAGGCCCATAGGCATATACTGCATGGCTATGGAGGTATAGGTCCATACGGGGTGAACGTTTTGGGGTCTAGGTGAGCCCCTTATGATCCTATGGTGTCGTATGAGGTCTTATTTTGAAGCTCCCGTGGAGTTTGTAATGTATCGACTAATGGTTCGTCCGTGTGCAATAGTCTGCGCATGCACAGTCTGGCCGTAGTATAGAAAGCAGGCATGTTGTGGGGTATGTGGGGGGTGTGTTTGGGGTAGAGATGGACCACTATGGGTCCAAATGGGTTGCGGGAGGTGTCAAAGTGAAGCTTGTGTGGGGTAGAGTCAGAATGGCGTGTTTTTAAGTGCAAGTCGCGTCAATCTGCGCATGCGCAGTTGGGTGTAGTAAGTAAAGTGGCCATTTTGGGGGTGCGTGGAGGTGTGTTTGGGGTAGAGAGGGACCATCCTTGGTCCGATTGTGTCGTGGGAGGTGTTATCTTGTAGCTCTCGGGGTGTACATCCCGATTTGAGGGATGTTCACGTCATCTGTGACGTCGGTGACGTCATCAGTAGGAGTAGTAGCGAAAGTGGGCATTTTGGGGCAGTGAAGGAAGGTATTTGGTGTAGAGATGGACCATCCATATCTGTCACACATTATACCACATCTTTGTTGTGTTATACCACATCTGTCCTGCATTATACCATATATGTCCTGTATTATACCATACCTGTCCTATGTTATACAATATCTGTCCTGTATTATACCAAATCTGTCCTGTATTGTACCATATTTGTTCTCTATTATACCATATATGTCCTGTATTATACCAAATCTGCCCTGTATTATACAGTATCTGTCCTGTATTATACCAAATCTGTGCTGTATTATACCAAATCTGTGCTGTATTATACAATATCTGTCCTGTGTTATACCATATCTGTGCTGTATTATACAATATCTGTCCTGTATTATACAATATCTGTCCAGTATTCTGCAATATATGTTCTGTATTATACCAAATCTGTCCTGTATTATACAGTATCTGTCCTGTATTGTACCATATATGTCCTGTATTATACCAAATCTGTGCTGTATTATACAATATTTGCCCTCTATTATACCATATCTGCGCTGTATTATACCATATCTGTCCTGAATATTACCATATCTGTGCTGTATTATGCAATATCTGTCCAGTGTTATACAATATGTGTCCTGTATTATACCAAATCTGTCCTGTTTTGTACCATATTTGTCCTGTATTATACAATATATGTTCTGTATTATACCAAATCTGTGCTGTATTATACAGTATCTGTCCTGTATTATACCAAATCTGTGCTGTATTATACAATATATGTTCTGTATTATACCAAATCTGTCCTGTATTATACGGTATATGTCCTGTATTATACCAAATCTGGCTGTATTATACCATATCTGTCCTGTATTGTACCATGTATGTCCTGTATTATACAATATATGTTCTGTATTGTACAATCGGATAGCCGTTGTCGTGAATAAAAACAAGTTCAGCAATGTTCATACAGTTTATTATCCCCAGTGTTACATCATACCCAGGCTGGGGGAGCCGCGCTGGGCATGTTTGGTATGTTCACAGCAAAACAAATTGAAATATCAAACACCATGTTTTATTATTTAACGCACCGTCACATTAGGTACAAGTGTTTACTGAGCTCAAGTCAACGATCAGCATATAGACATATAGAGTATGTACGGCATGTTATGGTATTCATCAGTGCATGGGTGAAGCATTCAGCCGATGGGGTGGTCGGTCAGCTTGGTAACGAAAAACGTAACATTGGTCACCTTCTCCACTGTCCACTTGGTGTTGTGGCGTTGTTGCTGGGCCCATTCCAAGGGATCCACGATGTCCAGTTTCTCCAGCATCGTCTCTAGCGGCACTCCGTTAATGATGGTAAACGGTTGGTCAAATACCTGGATGTTCCTGCTCGAGTAAAAGTATCAGACTTGGACTGTCTCCTTATGCTGCAGCACATAGCCAAACGCCAGATTCAATCTGAAGGCTGTAGTTTGGTCGTTGAAGATGGCTTCCACGTAGCTACGTAGACGGGCGAGGTCGGTCAGTCGGAAATTGTAGATATCTTGAATAGGGCGATGACGGTTGAAACATTGCCGTATCATGGACCAATGGCGCCGATAGATGTCACTCACTGGATGGGCGTCCTGTAACAGATCGCTAGGAACATTTATGGGCTCGTCCAGAAAATGTTCGATGTTGTCAGGCGTATGACTCGAAACCGTAACGGTGGGGTCCGGCTGGATATCCAGGCTCTTCTGAACTGTGGGTATAGGCGGGCTCTCCGTCATCGCATCACCAGTGGCGTTCGTCTCCCCGGGCTCATCTTCACTGGGTCTGACCGTCCGCGGCTCCTCTTCAGTGGAAAGTTGTCGCCCAAACCGTAGAGACGGGGCATGAATCAAACGCTGATGGCGTCTTAACTGACTGCGTCGTCTGAAGAGTTGACCACAATCCTTACAGTGTTCCGTCGCGCCCTCGTGGAATGAGCGTTCGTGGCGCAGTAAATGACCCTTCCGATTAAATGACCGTGAGCAGGTTATACAAGTATACCGTGCATCGTTGTGGGTGGAGGCCTTGTGGCGGTGCAAGTCGTGCAGACGAGTAAACTGCTTAACTTCTGGCAAGTTGTGCAAGTGAACATCTTGGTGGTTGACAGAGTGTCTGATGAAACGGCCAGGCCGCTTCCCTTTTATAGCATGCTAGCTGGTGATCTATTTTTAGCACACTCAGTTCAACTATCCCCAACTCGAGGGCCGAGCCGTGACATCTTCGGTAACCTCCGTGTCTCTTCGGGCACCTCCGTGACATCTTCGGTCACCTCCGTGTCTCTTCGGTCACCTCCGTAACTACCCGGCTGTTCCCGTGTAAACCCGGGTGGATCTACGTGTCTTTTCGGTGACCTCCGTGACATCTTCGGTCACCTCCGTGTCTCTTCGATCACCTATTATGGCGACATCATCATCGGCCCTCGTGCGATGGGTGGGAATTCCCCCTGTTTCGATATTGATGCCTACGGGCTCTCCTACCTGCAAACGTGGCTGCGGAACAGGGTGTCGTGTGCGTTGGTGTCGCAGCAACTGACTGTTCAGTTTGAAAAGACTTGGGTACTTCATGGCGTGCACGTGTGTGGCGCTGTAACTGATCCGGGCGCTGAAACGACAGTGTACATATCGTACAGCTATACCGGGCGGTTCCTTCGTGCTTGGTAGCCTCATGGCGGCGCAAGTCGTGCAGACGAGTGAATGATTTCGAGCACGTAGTACAAAGTGAATATCTTGGTGGTTGACAGAGTGTCTGATGAAACGGCCAGGCCGCTTCCCTTTTATAGCACGCTAGCTGGTATCATGTTCGGGCACCTCCGTGTCTCTTCGGTGATCTGCGTGTCATCTTCGGTGACCTCCCGTGTCTCTTCGCGCACCTCCGTGACATCTTCGGTGACCTCCGTGACATCTTCGGGCACCTCCGTGTCTCTTCGGCCACCTCCGTGTCTTTTCGGGAAGTGACCGAAGAGACTCGGAAGTGAACGACATTGTGGGAAAAACCCCGCAGACAGGTCAGTACATGTGCTATCATGTTCACACTCCGTCACCGAAAAGACACGGACTGAAGACGGCGGACCTCGCCCGGTGGTGGTGGTGGTGGTGGTGGGAGCTCCCCGTGTGGCAAACTCCCGGATCCGTTCACGTGACCGGAACTGACCTTTGCGCGCAATTTTATCCGGTATCGTTAGCGCGCGCCGGGGTCAAAGGTCAGTTCCGGTCACGTGAACGGAAGCGGAAGTGACCTCACAGAGGTCATATGCAAATGTCACTTCCGAGCTCTGAGCTCCACACGCTTTGATCTCCAAGAGCTCCAATCCAAGAGCTCTGCCACACGGGAGTTCCCACCACCACCACCACCACCGGGCGAGGTCCGCCATCTTCAGTCCGTGTCTTTTCGGTGACGGAGTGTGAACATGATAGCACATGTACTGTCTGTGGGGTTTTCCCCACAATGTCGTTCACTTCCGAGTCTCTTCGGTCACTTCCCGAAAAGACACGGAGGTGCCGGAAGATGTCACGGAGGTCACCGAAGATGTCACGGAGGTGCCCGAAGAGACACGGAGATCACCGAAGAGACACGGAGGTGCCCGAACATGATACCAGCTAGCGTGCTATAAAAGGTGTCTGATTAATCGGCCAGGCCGCTTCCCTTTTATAGCACGCTAGCTGGTATCATGTTCGGGCACCTCCGTGTCTCTTCGGTGATCTGCGTGACATCTTCGGTGACCTCCGTGTCTCTTCGCGCACCTCCGTGACATCTTCGGTGACCTCCGTGACATCTTCGGGCACCTCCGTGTCTCTTCGGCCAGCTCCGTGTCTTTTCGGGAAGTGACCGAAGAGACTCGGAAGTGAACGACATTGTGGGAAAAACCCCACAGACAGGTTAGTACATGTGCTATCATGTTCACACTCCGTCACCGGAAAGACACGGACTGAAGACGGCGGACCTCGCCCGGTGGTGGTGGTGGTGGTGGTGGGAGCTCCCGTGTGGCAGAGCTCTTGGATCCGTTCACGTGACCGGAACTCACCTTTGACCCCGGCGCGCAATTTTATCCGGTTTTGTTAGCGCGCGCCGGGGTCAAAGATCAGTTCCGGTCACGTGAACGTAAGCGGAAGTGACCTCACAGAGGTCATATGCAAATGTCACTTCCGAGCTCTGAGCTCCACACGCTTTGAGCTCCAAGAGCTCCGATCCAAGAGCTCTGCCACACGGGAGCTCCCACCACCACCACCACCGGGCGAGGTCCGCCATCTTCAGTCCGTGTCTTTTCGGTGACGGAGTGTGAACATGATAGCACATGTACTGTCTGTGGGGTTTTCCCCACAATGTCGTTCACTTCCGAGTCTCTTCGGTCACTTCCCGAAAAGACACGGAGGTGCCGGAAGATGTCACGGAGGTCACCGAAGATGTCACGGAGGTGCCCGAAGAGACACGGAGATCACCGAAGAGACAAGGAGGTGCCCGAACATGATACCAGCTAGCGTGCTATAAAAGGGAAGCGGCCTGGCCGTTTCATCAGACACTCTGTCAGCCACCAAGATGTTCACTTGTACTACGTGCTCGAAATCATTCACTCGTCTGCACGACTTGCGCCGCCATGAGGCTACCAAGCACGAAGGAACCACCCGGTACAGCTGTACGATATGTACACTGTCATTTCAGCGCTAGGTCAACAGAGGTATTATGCAGACTTGAAAAGTAATCAAAATGTTCGGCAAACATATATTTTACTGTATATGATGTCACTTCCGGCGATGTGTGCACGCGGTCCAGAATCCAGTCCAAAAATCTGACTGGTGGCTGGGGTATTATTAGACCCCCAGAGAGGTGGTTGGTTACTATGCTGTGTTCGGGTTACTATGCAGTGTTCGGGTTACTATGCAGTGTTCGGATTACTATGCCAAATAATTTGGAGCTCTTCTTCGTGGGAAGATTAATTTAAGTTTTGAATGAAATTAACACAGAATAAAGATTCGTGTTTCAGCCACGATGAATTTAATCAGTACACAGAGGTTAATTGATTCAGTGCACTGAGGTTTTGGTAGGGCCAGGATGCAAATCAAGCGTCCAAAATTACAAGTCTCCTTTACATGACAACAATTTACTGAACTTTGAACAGTGTGCACTGCGTGAAAACAAATGTTTCCATTCCGGAAACTTATAGGTAACTAGTTTTCAATAGGTTTCCGGTGAGTTTTCGAAATTGGAAACTTGAGTCCTTCTCGCAGTGGTTCATTTCCCTTCGTTAATAAAATTAATTCAGAGTACTAGTTTCATAAAGCCAATGTTCTTTCAACACTTATACGTTGCAATTGGCAGTCAGACCATAACCTGGGTCACGTGATACAGCTATTCCCCACTTCATGGGCAGTTCCACTGTTTTCACTATCTCAATACTTGAGTGTCACGTGACACATGGCAACGGACTCAGGTGACAAAGTGACTGATTATATTAACTTTCGCTCATCGATAGATCATAAATGTAACTATCATTTCATACCGACATCATATTTTCTTGTAGGTCAGTAGTATACAAAGAGGATTTAAAGCATCATTGACCCCGGAAATTTGCATATTTTGTGGAGGTCACGTGGAGGTAGTCAATCAGAAGCGAGTATTGATGTCACGTGGTGTGTGGTGGGTGAATGGTGGTGGTGGGTTTAAGATGGCGGCTGGTGGGTGGATGGTGGTGGTGGGTTTAAGATGGCGGCTGGTGGGTGGATGGTGGTGGTGGGTTTAAGATGGCGGCTGGTGGGTGGATGGTGGTGGTGGGTTTAAGATGGCGGCTGGTGGGTGGATGGTGGTGGTGGGTTTAAGATGGCGGCTGGTGGGTGGATGGTGGTGGTGGGTTTAAGATGGCGGCTGGTGGGTGGATGGTGGTGGTGGGTTTAAGATGGCGGCCGGTGTGAGTGAGTGCAAGAATGTATTCATCCGCGGTCATGTCTGGCGGTGATTCGGTCGCGGGAAAAACCTTCCGCGGAGAAAAAGTAGTCCCTAGATAAAATGGTCCGATGGGGTCGAGTGAGGTATCCAAGTGAAGCTTAGGGGAGGGGGCATCTAATGGGCTGGGGGTGGGGTTGACATATCGGCCTTCTGCGCATGCGCGGTGGCCGAAGAGTATGAAAATAGCCGTTTTGGGAACAACAAGTTTAGTAATGTTTATATAGTTTATTACCCCAATGTTACATCATACCCAGGCTGGGGGGAGCCGCCCTGGGTATGTTTAGTATGTTCACAGCAAAACAAATTGAAATATCAAACACTATTTTTTGCTATTTAACACATTGTCACATCAGGTACAAGGGTTTACTGAGCTCAAGTCAGCGAGGAGCATGTAGACATAGAGTGTGTGTACGGCATGATATTCATCAGTGCACGGGTGACGCATTCAACCGATGGGGGTGATCGGTCAGCTTGGTCAGATCTACGTGCACCAGGGACGGAAAGACGATGATGAGTTCAAACAAGTCTTGTTGCAGAACTATTGAACAAGTGTTGAAAAACATTTACCGTATTCCTACACATTCATTGAAGTGGCTTGAGAGCGTATAATTGTATTAAAAATTCAGAGTTTTTTTACTGTTAATTGTATTAAATGCAGAACTATTGAACAAGTGTTGAAAAACATTTACCGTATTCCTACACATTCATTGAAGTGGCTTGAGAGCGTATAATTGTATTAAAAATTCAGAGTTTTTTTACTGTTAATTGTATTAAAATTCAATACTCAGATATAATTGTATTAAAATTCAATACCCTGGTGAACACGTTCATTCTATTTGTGTTAATAAAAATAGTAGAAAATTAAAAAAATGGTTGTTAGTGTTCATTCTTTTTTTTCTTTTTTTTTAAATTTAAAAAAAAAAATTCAACCCCGCCCCCTTTTCACCGCACCCTCCCCCCTTTCCCCCTTTCCCCTTTTTTTCAATAATTTCAAAAAAATTGTAAAAAAAATAGTAGAAAATTAAAAAAATGGTTGTTAGTGTTCATTCTTTTTTTCTTTTTTTTTAAATTTAAAAAAAAAAATTCAGCCCCGCCCCCTTTTCACCGCACCCTCCCCCCCTTTCCCCCTTTCCCCCTTTTTTTCAATAATTTCAAAAAAATTGTAAAAAAAATAGTAGAAAATTAAAAAAATGGTTGTTAGTGTTCATTCTTTTTTTTTCTTTTTTTTTAAATTTTAAAAAAATTCGTCAAGAAAAAATGTTTTGTAGAATATAGATTCGCGTTCATTTCTATTTCGTCAAGAAAAAATTTTCATCTCGAAAATTGGCAGATTGAAATGTTCTCTCTCATTTTATGACACGGTATCTATTTTTACAGCTGTCAACTGTTATGGTTTGGTCACAATGTTGCCATTTTCTCCCCTATATTTAGCGTCCACAAAAAGAAGAGTATATTACAGCAATTATGTTCAAGAAAACACCCCGCTAGAAAATTGTCTTCAAATTGTCTGTTGTTGTGGGAGTATAAAAAAATCCTGGTCAACAGGGGCGCGTATATTTCGTGCGACGCTATGCTGCCAATGCATTGAAATTTGAATAGGTTGTCTGCATGGGTTTCAACGCAAGTATAGTACTAAAGTCTAGCTTACCTGATAAAAGAGTTTAGTCCAGATGTATACCTATATTCCATACTCCCGGACGTTTGATGCATATCTGGGGCTGTTTTTTTCCTAGGTGGGTATAACACACCATGAAGCCTTCATCACGATGCATTCGTATGCTAAAAAAATATGGGTATCACCACGAATCTCATTTCCATATATATTTTTTCGAAATTCACAGATATTTCCATCGGTAAATCCGGTGTTCAGTATACCACGTGGATGAAATGAACGCACTAAACTATGAAGCTAATGATTTTGGTCAGCGGCACATACATGCTCCCTGGTTTGGTGTCGACATCCCAGCGGTTTTCTGTTTCTTGGCTTGTCACGCATTTTTTCGAAATTCACAGATATTTCCATCGGTATAAAATGAACGCACTAAACTATCAAGCTAATGATTTCGGCCAACGGCACACACACACGTTTCCTGGCTCTGCCTGGTGTTAAGCCCGGCGCACACGAGAGATATCAGCTGAGCTAACGGCCTCAATTGCCTGTCAGCTCTCTTGTTTCAGCGCACACGGTGAGCAAAAGTTTCAAGAAATTGATTTCAGTTCCCGCATAACGTCTTCAAGTCCATTTTGAAGAGTCGAGCGTATGAATCGAGTGAAAATAACATGCGATTCATTGGCCTGTCCGGTAAAACTGCTGAGCTGTTGGCTTGCGTTCGCCGCACACGCTGAGGATTTGGCCTCGCGAGGCGAAATTATCAAACAAGTTTGATATTTTCCCCCCGGCCTCGCGGTTCAGCCAATGAACTATAAGAAAAACATATGTGTGTGCATATTAATAAACCACGTTGGCTGTATAGGTCGTAGAAAATGGGCGCCTAAAAAATGAACACATTTCATTACACTGTTGCGAATTGTTGCCAGTGCACGTGCTACTCAGTGCGTTTTCATATCCAGCTCAAATTGACACGGAGAATTTCGTTACCATTACCAGTAAATTGTAAGTTTATTGCGGAAAGAATTTATATTGCATAAATTCCTGCGGGAAATAGGAAGTACACATATAAGAGAATATTGTCTTGACGTAAAAAGTTTGGACATTTCATATTTACGGAGATATGGATTTTTATAACTGAGCCGGTTTTTCGTGTAAACCATCGCAGCGAAAAGGGAAACGGCTGTCATCTTCGTTTTGCTATGTCACAAAAAGTGCCCGAATTACTTATTCCTAAATGATTTCATGACGAATCCAACTAAGGTTAGCAAGTATACATATTTTACGATATTGTGAATAACTGTGAGCACATAAGACGTTCTGGTTGCTGAGATCTGAATTTTTGAAGTTTGGCAATTTTCTGACTTCGAGCTTCGAATACCCACCGCCATATTTGTTGGAAGCCGGTTTTTCGTTTGTCATGATGGAAAATCATTAATTAATCATATTTTGAGATATATTTCTCAAGACAACCTTGTATTCATTGAAAATATAAATCGGCGAGTAGTAGACGAAGGGAAAATTGGGAAGTACTGACCATGCCCCAGAATACTTCATATGCATATCACGGCCTTAAGGCCTATGTAAGATGTAATCTACTTCACAGTTTAGTAGTATAAAAAAGCGCAAGTCCTATTGACCTTGCCCCTTCCAAAGAAATAAAATCGGCTCTATTTTACGGGAGTATATACGCAGGTCACGTGGGTTGTCACGTCACTTCCGGGTTTTCACTAAAAACTACCTCCAAACATAGAAGAGTTCCAATTTTTTCCCTTAAACGTCCGTATGTTCATCCTCCAAACCCACAAGAGTTCCAATGTTCAACCGCCGGGGTGTTTTCCACTGGCCTGGCCCGCCCCAGCGCCCCGCAGCGCGCGCGCGCGCGCGTCATCCCGCGTCATCCCCGGCAGTGCGTGCGCGCGGACGCGGGTCAAAAGGTCAAAGGGTCACCTCCAGCTCAGACGGTCCAATGTCCAATGAGACAATGTTGCGGCATCGCTATAGTCAGAGCTTGAGCACAAAAAAAGGGGATTCTAGATGAACCTGGGAAAGATGGGCAGTTCCATTTGGACCAATCAGCGGTCGAGAAAAAGAGCCAATCAGCGATCGAGAAAAAGAATCAATCAGCGGTCGAACAATCAGCCAATCGAATTGGGGTACTCACGGTGTGCTTTCGCTGACGTCCGCGCCTACATCTGGGTTCTTGCATACCCGGGTAATGTTTTTCTGGACATGGATGGGTTACCTTTGGCTCCATTCTAGGCCACTGATTGGCTAATACGGTGTTCAAAGCCACTTTCATGCACTATGCTCATAGAACTTATAGTCATAATCTATACGTGTTGGACGAGTCTCTTCACTCACCGTATACACGTACCTCAATGAAATGCCCGCTCCAAACCTAGACCAAAGACACGTACTTGGTCTGTAGGCTGATTTCATTGCCTCTCTATTTTTACTATAGTGCTCTTGCATTCTAACCTTGATGGGTTACCTAGAACTTATAGTCATCAACATAATCTATACGTGTTGGACGAGTCTTTTCACTCACCGTATACACGTACCTCAATGAAATACCCGCTCCAAACCTAGACCAAAAACACGTACTTGGTCTGTAGGCTGATTTCATTGGCTCTCTATTTTTTACTATAGTGCTCTTGCATTCTAAACTTGATGGGTTACATTTGGGCCCCATCCTACACCACTGATTTCAGTTTGACTGAATCTCCACATTGGGCATTGATGCATTAGGAATAAAACACACAAGACAGGGTTTTTTGGTGAGATCTCATTTTTTTTATTCAGTGAACAACAACAACGTGAGAACAACCACGTGAAAATTCAAGCCCAGAACAAGGGGCTTGTAATTAACTGAAGCCCAGAACAAGGGGCTTGTACATTGAAGCCCAGAACAAGGGGCTTGTAAACTTAAGCCCAGAACAAGGGGCTTGTCATTAACTTAAGCCCAGAACGGGGATTGTACATTGAAATGATGGGCGGCTCAGTCATAGACGAGTACATCGCGATCCTCGGCCTGGGGGTACTCGTCAAACATCTGTACGATGGTAGATAAGGGTCTTCCCCGGCATCGATGGTACAGGTAAAACAAGCAATATTGTCCGCACACGGCACTGGTCAGGCTTTGCAACGTTTGACTGTTCCAACCTCTCTGTGCCTTGATCCATGAAGTCTGTTAAATCGGGATGGAGGGGTGGCAGACCGTACGGGTCAAAGTATTCGCCCTGCTGTTCTGTCAAGTACAGCCACTAGTGTTCACGGGTCGATCCATCAGGTCCGTGTTGAGAACGTAAACGGCAGGATTCACGCCAGGTCTAACATGGATCACATCTCGGGCATTTCCACCCTTAGAAAGACTAAATGCTCTGGAGGTCATTCTCCAGCACGGTGGTTATCTGGTCTGTATCCATTTTAGGTGGAGAAGTCACACAGGACGTTGCGCGCCTTGTCCACTTGAATGATGTTTTCAAACTCGGCGTAGCAGATCACATTGACGGTGGTCGCCAGGGCTCGTGCAAAGTGGATTTCCAACCGTAAATTGCCTTGCTTGGATGGGGCCAGCTGATGGTCGTTCTCTAAGGTGGGGGTCAGATCGAAACAGAACAACGTGTATCCGTTCCCGTAGTCCTCCCGACTGATCATATTCCCTTCGTCCTGGTTTATTTGACCGGTGGCTGTAAACAGGCTCTGATAGGCTCGAATGAAATTCCTCCGCCCAAAGTTCGGAGTTAAGGCCGTGGCTGGCACCTGTTGTCCATCCACATGCAGGGCCACAAAATTGATGCCGAAATGTTGAAGGTCAAACGGATTCTCTGGGTAGGCTCCGCTGAAACTGGTATTTTCCACACAGGCCAGGATCAATCGCTTGGGTAGTTCCCCCAGGAACAGGTTTTCTTTGTTGGCGCCCATATTTCCAGCAGGCACAGAGAACACTTTGGTTTGTACACGTCGGATAGGGTACTGGGCTGGTTTTGTTTCCAAGGCTTTCATGTGTCCCAATTGAACAGCTGGATTCGGTTTCACTTTTCGGACATACAGGACTGCGTCTTGGATGACAATCTTATAGTCCGCTGCATGCCCCTCTACGTTAGTGGCCATCAAGGCGAAGGTCGGAGGCGCCCGTATCAGTCGGAGTTTGATGGGGATCTTGTTCAAGAGGTACCGGTCTTGCATGAACATGTCTGCATGCAGTCGACCCATCATATCCACCGAGGCACTGTTCGCAGTGAAAGCCTTCCGTTTGTTATATCCCCCATTGTCCGCCGTGTCCATGTGCCCGGGCGTGTCCTTGTAGAATAAAGCGGTTGTCAGCTGAGATTTTTTAGCCTCTCGGCCATACGACAACAGTGTCTCGATGTAGGCTCGATAGGGGTACGTGTTGGTGCAGTCACTGATGAGTTTGTCGCTGAGAAAAATATCCACCTGCTGAAACATCGAGTGCAGCCAGAGATTCGTCGGGCCCACCGTTGCTTGGTCAGCGATTCTGGTGCCAGCTCCATTGACCACCTTGGCTTTCACCTACAAGTAGGTATGGGCTAAATCCACATAGGCCGTATCCGCATTACTGATGGTGAACTCGATGGGCCCGGTTTCGTTGATGCTGGAGAGCGGGAGATGCTCCACCCATAATCCTTGTTCGACACTGGTTTGTGTGGGCGGCACGGTCCACAAATCAAATTCACTGTTGGTGGAGGGGCAGGACTCGGCGTGGATTAAGGCCATGTTTTAAGAAAAGATATCCTTTGTCTTCTTCGATGTGCGTCGTCGCTGGGTCGGTCGTCGACTGGTGCGTGGTCTCGGTGGGGCAGCTCTTTTATTCCCAACGGTGCGTTGTGCTTTGGCCACCAAGACGCCTCCCGCTTCTTTGGCCCGCCGTTTCAAGGATTCTTTGGGTGCCGTACCCCCCAAGACATCACCGGCCACTTGCAGTCCACTGCGTACCGCTTGTTTGCCGATTGCTTTACCCCACGCGTCACCAAGGGCAGGAACGTTTTCACAATGCTGCCGAGTATGTTCCCCAGACCATGTCATCGTTGCATCCGTGCACCGCTAAATACCGGAAAGCCACCCCCGGCTTGTTGGGCATAATAGTCGGCATAGCTGCGTGCATCGCACTCGTAAGGTACTTTCATTATGCAAAGTGGGGAGCACGTGCTTGTCGAAAATGAAGTGTCAGCACCACTTTTCCTCGTTCGAATGCCACCGGTCGTCCGTGTCATCTCTTATATCCACCGTGATCGTGTTGATGTCAGTTTGTCGTACGGGCAAGTAGAGCATGTGGGTGAAACTGTGGGTGACTTGACCTCCATACGTCTTTTTAATGGGGACCACCCGTAACAGAGGTGTGTTGATATCGCCCACGATGTGGTTGTCCACCACGTTCGAGTAGACGTAGAGTCCGTACATACCCGACTTCATATCCATCGGCATCTCGCCATGGTGTTCGGTGGGACCAGCGAACGTCTTTGGATCGAAACCCAGCATTTGCTGTAGGATAGCACTCAGTACGACACTCGCCTTGCCGGAGACGATAAGCTGTGCCTTGTCGTTGTGTGCGTTGTAATCGAAGTCCACGTGATTCTTGAAGGGATAGGCTTTGATGGGTCTTGAAGTATTCGTCACCCCCCCGTAGCGCCTTATAATGCATCAGTCTTGACAGCCCACCCATGAACTCTTTGGGGGTATCGTATTGGCCTTCGGGCAGGGTGAGTCGGGTGTTTTTTCCTTCGTAGGTCACCTCGTACCACACTTCATTGGCTCGCACGTTGTACCACGAGTAAGGGTATTGGATATCCACGAGGCCGCATTCCCACCGGCCAGGTAAATGTAACGGTTGCGATAACTGGGTGACGTACTTGGCCACGGTGTTGTCAGGAAACACATCCAGCGAACTGTTACTGGGTAGGGTCAGGTAAAACATGGCGACTGAGCTGTCCTGCTGCTGCTGTTGGTTTTAATAGGTGTTCCAGGCCTTGGGCGGTTGTGTCCGGCGTCGTGTTCGTCGCGTTGACTTGCTACGTGTCAGTGCTCTGGAGATGTGGGGTGTCCTGATCGAGGGTGGTTTTTTAAAGGTCTGGAAAGAAGGTGCCCGTTGTGATGGTGGTGGAGTTTTGGGGGGTGACTCCGGTTCCAGTCGGCTTCCCAAGAAGGTTGTGGTGAGAGTCGTGGTGCACGACTCGGCGATTGCTGGGTTTGCTGCATAAAGGCCCAGCGGTGGGGGTTCCCCACCAATTCCTGTGGTACATGCATGTCTTTCAAGCCTTGAGCAAAGACCTCCCATCCTCGAGGATCCGTGTGCGATCTGCGTTTACGCATCAGGTCATTCACTAAATCCGTCATGTGGGTCCCGGGGACCACCTGATTCTGTACCAGGAGTTCGCCTTTATCATTCCAAGTCATGGTAGGATTCTGTTTCATCCGTTGTAATACCAGGCCAGCTTGTTTCTTGAACGAGGCAGGTACACTCTTCAGCACTTCGTCTTCCACCCACTGTGGGGCTGTGAGGGCTACCTGACCCGGCTGTTGGAGCGGTGCTGAGGTCAGCGGTCTGTCACGTGGTGGTGGTGGTGGTGGTGGTGGTGGTGCTGTTGCTGGGGTAGACAGGGTTTTGTATTGGTCCATGAACGTCATGTACCGTTGAAGCGTCTCATTGTACCGTTGTACTTTCTCACTGTCGCTTAACCCCGGTCTCTGTAAGATCTGTTGCATCTCTCCATCGAGGGTGTTTATGGTCTTCACCGTAGGTGGGACAGGGTAGGGTGATTGGAGGTTTTGCAGGAACCGTGGTTCGACGAGGACCATTTTTTTCGTGTGGTTCATTGTCGGCCGAAGAGTCCACCCAATACTGGACCCAACACGGAAGCGGCCAACGGTGCTAAGATGGCCCCGAGAAAGCCGCCTTTCTGTAACACCTTTTTCTTTTGTGTTTGAGGGACCCGCTTGTGGACTAGGGTTCGGAGACCTGTCTTATGCTTGGCCAACTTGGTCTTCTGAGCCGGAGTCAGTGGTACGTTGCCTTTTAACAATTGTACCCGATCTCGCACAGACAGCGTACAAGGTCAGGGTCCGCACCGCGTACAATGGTTCGGACCAACTCGGGTGGGGCCGTCTTCAATACACGGAGCGTGGGAGCGTGCTTCCGTACTCGCGCAGACATCCTGTACAACTAATGCTAGAACCCACAACTCTGCCCTTTTTATCCACCTCACAGACAAAGTCAACCCTGCTGTGGTATTCATTCTTTTTATTATTCCCCATCATCAAACACACAGACCCCAGCTGGGGGAGCCACTGTGGGTGTGTTTACATTATTTTTGCATGTACACGTGGTGGGTCTCTCCGGGAAAGATGCCGGTCCGTAGTCGAAGGTGGTCGGGGGTGGCTTGCTTGAGGTCGAAGAGCATATACCCGTGCTGAGGGGTTGTGGCATCTTTGAAGGCTTCCAACGCAAACGGTGTGCGGCCGGGATACATCTGTCTCGCCAGGTGCAGCAGTTGAGTGGCATCTCTCGGGTTTTTGAAGACCACCAGGTAGTGGGCATTTAAGCTGATATTCCGATGTTCTTTGTTTTTACTGAACAGATTCTGCACAATGTAGATGATGCTGAGCCGTCGATGATGGCTGCCTTTGGTAAAGAGTTGGGTGACCCGTGCATCGGTCTCCGCCATGAGATCATCCAGAACCACCAAGGTGTCGGGTTCCAAATCGGCCAGGTTGGGTAGGCCTTCCACGAACGTGATGTGGGGAATTGCTGCATACGCTTCCTGCCATTCTCCGTAACACCACACGACTCTGGCAATGGGTGGAGTGATCATGCTGTCGGCGTGTTGAAGGAGCTTCCTGACGAAGTGCGTTTTGCCGGAGCCCGTCGGTCCTGCGATGACGCAAGTGAAGGGATGCTGCCACCCAGGGTCCATGGTTCGAGGTGTATCCGTTGTCGTGGTAACCCGCTCGTAAATTTCGTACGAGTGAACTGGAGTGGTGGCGGGTACAACGTCGGTCGTCGTTGTCTGTTCACTGTCAGAGATGGTGCTGGGGGTGGGTACAACGTGGGTGGTCGGTTCACTGTGAGGGCTGAAATCCGGTGGGTGTTCAGACGTAGTGGGCGT
>JAVTVY010048748.1:0-24735 GCA_036873755.1 Hanleya hanleyi
ATAATGAAAGCAAGAATCGAACTTGCGTCCCCTCGAGATGAAGGATACCCGTCCAGGTTTCATTTTTTTGAGGTGTACTGAAATGCTCTCTCTAATTTATGCCACGGTATCTATTTTTACAGCTGTCAACTGTTATGGTTTGGTCACAATGTTGCCATTTTCTCCCCTATATTTAGCGTCCACAAAAAGAAGAGTATATTACAGCAATTATGTTCAAGAAAACACCCCGCTAGAAATTGTCTTCAAATTGTCTGTTGTTGTGGGAGTATAAAAAAATCCTGGTCAACAGGGGCGCGTATATTTCGTGCGACGCTATGTTGCCAATGCATTGAAATTTGAATAGGTTGTCTGCATGGGTTTCAACGCAAGTATAGTACTAAAGTCTAGCTTACCTGATAAAAGAGTTTAGTCCAGATGATCTGGGGCTGTTTTTTCCCTAGGTGGGTATAACACACCATGAAGCGGGAGGTCACGTGATCAGTTCAAGGTCATATCCATTTTTTCCCCATCACGGTTGTGCGCAGGTGTATGACGTCACTTCCGGTCTGCGTGAATCGGGCGTGACCTGGAAAAAGGATTGATCTGTAATCTGTGTTGTTGTTGTTGCTCCCTTTTTTTGCACTAACCCATCAGAATAGTACGTATCACGGACTACACCCGTAGAGCTACATCTGGTCTATAAAACACGTTCCTCTGGATCCCACACCTTCATTTCTACAGAGCCATGGCGGAGATCCAGCCCCATGCGACTCGCATTTTACAGTATGCCACCGTGGTGAATTCATTCACGGGTTACCGAGCAGTGGTCCGGTCCATGTTTGCAGATGGCGACGACAACGAAGGACGACGCCAGATCCTGAACGAGTTCACAGAAGCGGTCCTCCACAGAGTGCACTCGATGGAGAGGCGTGCCATCACTCACCACTACTGGACTATGACAGCTATCCTTGATGCTCGCGCTATGGACCAGGAGCGCTCACGCCGGAACCAGCGCCGGCTGGTTGGCCTCATACTAGTCTGTGCCCTATTCACCCTGGCGCTGTGGTATTGACACTATAAATACAGGGGATGAGACAGAGTGTGTGTCATTCTCCCTTCGACATTTACAGCAAGCCTGTCACTACGCGCCATCCTGCCTCTTACACCCAGTGTGAGGTTATACATTTATCAAGATAAAGTCACGCTGGTGAAAGACGATCAAGCTATTTACTGGACGCCCGCTGAGAGGCTATCGAATCCGGTGACACTACAGCGTGATGGGTGGACTAAGTTTAAACGGGTGTTGAGCGGTGAGTTGGACGGAGACCTCATCCACCTGGACAACGCCATCTACGTATATTCCGTACCACCCGTCCACATACGCCTGGGCCGGTACCAAGAGCCTACGCGAAGTATCAGCCTAACTTCCTCTGTGTGGTCAGCCTTGGAGAAAATAGTGCCTATTGTGGACCAGTTGTTTACACCGGACGACCGATCACCCGACCAATTGGCATGGGCTCGTGCTATGGAGGACGCCCTGGCTGAACCCCATGAACAACTACATGAACCCGACGACGATGCCATTGATTACCCCGCTAGACTCAGTCAGCCCAATGACGTGACCACCTGATCCTTTGATCTCACGGGGTTCTCCCTATAAATACGAGAGACAGTGAAATCTGGTACCATTCACGTACTGACCATGACGGAGCATATAGTACTGGCGTATTTCAGCTTGACCCCCGAGGTTTTCCTGCGCGTGTATGCGGATACGGTCGATATCATGGAGGAGGTGGTGGGAGACACGGACCCTACACAACCGTGCCCGGCTCACATTCGTCTGTCCCGGGAGGGCTGGACCAAATTCAAACGGGTGTTTTCTGGTGAACTGGACGGCGACCTCATCCACTTGTGTCACGATGTGTACATCCGACGCGGCCCTTTCTTTGCTCAATTGGCTCGGCTAGATGGAGGTACAGTGCATTTTACCCTTCACCCTGATCTATGGTCTGCATGGGAAGATGCCGTGGTGGATGTGGATGAAGTGCTTATCAAGCGGTCATCAGACGAGTTGGACTGGTCATTGACCATGGCCACTGTGGAAGTCCACGAAGAAAATCAGAAAGAAACTCCGGCCCAAGATATTCCCGTTATAAATAAACGATAGAGCCAGGGTCCATCATCATTTTGTCACCATGAAGCGCTGGGAGAAGGTGTTGGATAACTTATACTACAGTCCCGACAGTCCGGCAGCCTATAGTGCATTGTCGGCTCTCTCTCGAGCGGCCAAACCCCAGGGGGTACAACGTGCCCAAGTCCGAGATTGATTAAGAAGACAAGACACCTATACCTTACATCGATCTGTCCGTCGCCATTTTCTACGGAACCGGGTCATCGTGGGAGGAATAGATGCCCAGTGGCAAGCGGATTTGGTGGATATGAGCGCCTTTGCGAAACACAACGATGAGAATCGGTATATCTTGACGTGCATCGATATCCTATCCAAGTATGCGTGGGTGGTACCCATCCGGACGAAAACGGGAGCGAATCTCATAGCGGCGTTCAAAGACATCTTCAAGACCGGGCACAAACCTTTGTATTTGCAAACCGACGAAGGCACGGAATTCCTCAACAGACCGTTCCAAGCCTTTCTCAAGAAACAGAAGGTGTTTTTCTTCCATACGTACAACGAGACCAAGGCTTCCGTGGTGGAGAGGTTCAACAGGACATTCAAAGGCCGCATGTATAAATATTTCACCTATAAGAATACAAGGCGGTACATCGATGTTCTCCCGAAACTGGTGAGGGGTTACAATCGAACCTATCATCGAAGTATAGAGAGAGCCCCCATTACCGTGACCCAACGCAATGAAGCCCAAGTCCGGCGTGTCTTGTACCCCAGGCCATCGCAGCGAACGACGAAGGCGGTGTACAAGGTCGGGGATCCTGTACGGATCAGTAAAGTCAAGGGCAAGTTCGGGAAAAGTTACTTGCCCAGCTGGAGCGATGAGCACTTCCTGATTAAACGGCGCCTACCCCGACAGCGGCGAGTCTATGAACTGGAAGATCTCCAAGGGGAAACGTTGCTGGGGACGTTTACGACACGGAATTACAGCCTGTTGTAAAAACAGAGCACGACTACTACACGGTGGAGCAGATTTTGAAAACGGAACGTCGACGTGGCAAACTGTTTCATTTCGTAAAATGGCAAGGCTGGCCCAGTTCCTTCAATTCCTGGGTCGCTGCCAACCAGGTGAAACGATTATAAAACCAGACACCACTGCCATCCTCCTTCATTCCACGTCCGACCCCAGTGCTATGGACCAACAGCAGCTGCCTCCGAAGACAGCGTCTCGCAAAACGCGCAAAGCGCAAGTGGTCTTTGGGGTGCTATTGCTAACCCTGCTGAGTGTGTTGTACGGAGGTGTGTTTTACGACGTAGCCTATGTCAGTACGTTACTTAACCAAATGAGAACACCAGCCATCAGTGAAACGGGTCTACAGAGAGCACCAGTCGTATCGAGCCCAGTCACCACCACCACCACACCCCGCGTACAAGCCACGTCGAGCTCTACACTTACACCAAGTACACCTACTACGTCTCAACACCCACCGGATTTCATCCCTCACAGTGAACCGACCACCCACGTTGTACCCCCCCCCAGCACCATCCCTGAACGTGAACAGACAACGACGACCGACGTTGTACCCACCACCACTCCAGTTCACTCGTACGAAATTTACAAGAGCGGGTTACCACGACAACGGATACACCTCGAACCATGGACCCTGGGTGGCAGCATCCCTTCACTTGCGTCATCGCAGGACCGATGGGTTCCGGCAAAACGCACTTCGTCAGGAAGCTCCTTCAACACGCCGACAGCATGATCACCCCATCCATTGCTCGAGTCGTGTGGTATTACGGAGAATGGCAGGAAGCGTATGCAGCAATGCCCCATATCACGTTCGTGGAAGGCCTACCCAACCTGGCCGATTTGGAACCCGACACCTTGGTGGTTCTGGATGATCTCTTGGCGGAGACGGACAGTCGGGTGACCCAACTCTTTACCAAAGGCAGCCATCATCGACGGCTCAGCATCATCTACATTGTGCAGAATCTGTTCAGTAAAAACAAAGAACATCAGAATATCAGCTTAAATGCCCACTACCTGGTGGTCTTCAAAAACCCGAGAGATACCACTCAACTGCTGCACCTGGCGAGACAGATGTATCCCGGCCGCACACCGTTTGCGTTGGAAGCCTTTAAAGATGCCACAACCCCTCAGCACGGGTATATGCTGTTCGACCTCAAGCAAGCCACTCCCGACCACCTTCGACTACGGACCGGCATCTTTCCCGGAGAGACCCACCACGTGTACATGCAAAAATAATGTAAACACATCCACAGTGGCGCCTCCAGCTGGGGTCTGTGTGTTTGATGATGGGGAATAATAAAAAGAATGAATACCACAGCAGGGTTGACTTTGTCTGTGAGGTGGATAAAAAGAGCAGAGTTGTGGGTTCTAGCATTGGTTGTACAGGATGTCTGCGCGAGTACGGAAGCACGCTCCCACGCTCCGTGTATTGAAGACGGCCCCACCCGAGTTAGTCCGAACCATTGTACGCGGTGCGGACCCTGACCTTGTACGCTGTCTGTGCGAGATCGGGTACAACCTGTTAAAGGCAACGTACCACTGACTCCGGCTCAGAAGACCAAGTTGGCCAAGCATAAGACAGGTCTCCGAACCCTAGTCCACAAGCGGGTCCCTCAAACACAAAAGAAAAAGGTGTTACAGAAAGGCGGCTTTCTCGGGGCCATCTTAGCACCGTTGGCCGCTTCGTGTTGGGTCCAGTATTGGGTGGACTCTTCGGCCGACAATGAACCACACGAAAAAAATGGTCCTCGTCGAACCACGGTTCCTTCAAAACCTCCAATCGCCCTACCCTGTCCCACCTACGGTGAAGACCATAAACAGCCTCGATGGAGAGATGCAACAGATCTTACAGAGACCGGGGTTAAGCGACAGTGAGAAAGTACAACGGTACAATGAGACGCTTCAACGGTACATGACGTTCGTGGACCAATACAAAACCCTGTCTACCCCAGCAACAGCACCACCACCACCACCACCACCACGTGACAGACCGCTGACCTCAGCACCGTTCCAACAGCCGGGTGAGGTAGCCCCCACAGCCCCAAAGTGGGTGGAAGACGAAGTGCTGAAGAGTGTACCTGCTTCGTTCAAGAAACAAGCTGGCCTGGTATTACAACGGATGAAACAGAATCCTAACATGACTTGGAATGATAAAGGCGAACTCCTGGTACAGAATCAGGTGGTGCCCGGCACCCACATGACGGATTTAGTGAATGATCCGATGCGTCAACGCAGATCGCACACCGATCCTCGAGGATGGGAGGTCTTCGCTCAAGGCTTGAAAGACATGCATGTACCACAGGAATTGGTGGGGAACCCCCATCGCTGGGCCTTTATGCAGCAAACCCAGCAATCGCCGAATCGTGCACCACGACTCTCACCACAACCTTCTTGGGAAGCCGACTGGGAACCGGAGTCACCCCCCAAAACTCCACCACCATCACAACGGGCACCTTCTTTTCAGACCTTTAAAAAGCCACCCTCGATCAGGACACCCCACATCTCCAGAGCCGTGACACGTAGCAAGTCAACGCGACGAACACGACGCCGGACACAACCGCCCAAGGCCTGGAAGACCTATTAAAACCAACAACAGCAGCAGGACAGCTCAGTCGCCATGTTTTACCTGACCCTACCCAGTAACAGTTCGCTGGATGTGTTTCCTGACAACACCGTGGCCAAGTACGTCACCCAGTTACCGCAACCGTTACATTTACCTGGCCGGTGGGAATGTGCCCTCGTGGATATCAAATACCCTTACTCGTGGTACAACGTGCGAGCCAATGAAGTGTGGTACGAGGTCACCTACGAAGGCAAAAACACCCGACTCACCCTGCCCGAAGGCCAATACGATACCCCCAAAGAGTTCATGGGTGGGCTGTCAAGACTGATGCATGATAAGGCGCTACGGGGGGTGGCGGATAGTGCAACACGCCTGATAGCCTTGCGCTTCAAGAAAAACGTGTTCTTCGATGTCAACGTACACAACGACAAGGCACAGCTTACCGTCACCGATACCGTGAATGTGAAACTCAGTCCTACACTACAGCAAATGCTGGGTTTCGATCTACAGACGTTCGCTGGTCCCACCGAACACCATGGCGAGATGCCGATGGATATGAAGTCGGGTATGTACGGACTCTACGTCTACTCGGACGTGGTGGACAACCACATCGTGGGCGATATCAACACACCTCTGTTACAGGTGGTCCCCATTAAAAAGACGTATGGAGGTCAAGTCACCCACAGTTTCACCCACATGCTCTACTTGCCCGTACGACAAACTGACATCAACACGATCACGGTGGATATAAGAGATGACACGGGACGACCGGTGGCATTTGAACGAGGAAAAGTGGTGCTGACACTTCATTTTCGACAAGCACGTGCTCCCCACTTTGCATAATGAAAGTACCTTACGAGTGCGATGCACGCAGCTATGCCGACTATTATGCCCAACAGGCCGGGGGTGGCTTTCCGGTCTTTAGCGGTGCACGCATGCAACGAGGACATGGTCTGGGGAACATACTCGGCAGCATTGTGAAAACGTTCCTGCCCTTGGTGACGCGTGGGGTGAAAGCAATCGGCAAACAAGCGGTACGCAGTGGACTGCAAGTGGCCGGTGATGTCTTGGGGGGTACGGCACCCAAAGCCTTGAAACGGCGGGCCAAAGAAGCGGGAGGCGTCTTGGTGGCCAAAGCACAACGCACCGTAGGGAATAAAGAGCTGCCCCACCGAGATCACGCACCAGTCGACGACCGACCCAGCGACGACGCACATCCAAGAAGACCCAGGATATCTTTTCTTAAAACATGTCCTTAATCCACGCCGAGTCCTGCCCCTCCACCAACAGTGAATTTGATTTGTGGACCGTGCCACCCACACAAACCAGTGTCGAACAAGGATTATGGGTGGAGCATCTCCCGCTCTCCAGCATCAACGAAACCGGGCCCATCGAGTTCACCATCAGTAATGCGGATACGGCCTATGTGGATTTAGCCCATACCTACTTGTATGTGAAAGCCAAGGTGGTCAATGGAGCTGGCACCAGAATCGCTGACCAAGCAACGGTGGGCCCGACGAATCTCTGGCTGCACTCGATGTTTCAGCAGGTGGATATTTTTCTCAGCGACAAACTCATCAGTGACTCCACCAACACGTACCCCTATCGAGCCTACATCGAGACACTGTTGTCGTATGGCCGAGAGGCTAAAAAATCTCAGCTGACAACCGCTTTATTCTACAGGGACACGGCCGAGCACATGGACACGGCGGACAATGGGGGATATAACAAACGGAAGGCTTTCACTGCGAACAGTGCCTCGGTGGATATGATGGGTCGACTGCATGCAGACATGTTCATGCAAGACCGGTACCTCTTGAACAAGATCCCCATCAAAATCCGACTGATACGGGCGCCTCCCACCTTCGCCTTGATGGCCACTAACGTAGAGGGGCATGTAGCGGACTATAAGATTGTCATCCAAGACGCAGTCCTGTATGTCCGAAAAGTGAAACCGAATCCAGCCGTTCAATTGGGACACATGAAAGCCTTGGAAACAAAACCAGCCCAGTACCCTATCCGACGTGTGCAAACCAAAGTGTTCTCTGTGCCTGCTGGAAATATGGGCGCCAACAAAGAAAACCTATTCCTGGGGGAACTACCCAAGCGATTGATCCTGGCCTGTGTGGAAAATACCAGTTTCAGCGGAGCCTACCCAGAGAATCCGTTTGACTTTAAACATTTCGGCATCAATTTTGTGGCCCTGCATGTGGATGGACAACAGGTGCCAGCCACGGCCTTAACCCCGAACTTTGGGCGGAGGAATTTCATTCGAGCCTATCAGAGCCTGTTTACAGCCACCGGTCAAATAAACCAGGACGAAGGGAATATGATCAGTCGGGAGGACTACGGGAACGGATACACGTTGTTCTGTTTCGATCTGACCCCACCTTAGAGAACGACCATCAGCTGGCCCTGACCAAGCAAGGCAATTTACGGTTGGAAATCCACTTTGCACGAGCCCTGGCGACCACCGTCAATGTGATCTGCTACGCCGAGTTTGACAACATCATTCAAGTGGACAAGGCGCGCAACGTCCTGTGTGACTTCTCCACCTAACATGGATACAGACCAGATAACCACCGTGCTGGAGAATGACCCAGAGACACGTAGGGTCTTTCAAGGGGTGTTCGCCCGAGATGTGTTTCCATTAGACCGTATGTATCCGGCTGCTTACGTTCTCAACACGGACCCGATGGATCGACCCGGTGAACACTGGGTGGCCGTGTACTTGACAGAACAGCAGGGGGAATACTTTGACCCGTACGGTCTGCCACCCCTCCATCCCGATTTAACAGACTTCATGGATCAAGGCACAGAGACGTGGTGTTGGAACAGTCAAACGTTGCAAAGCCTGACCAGTGGCGTGTGCGGACAATATTGCTTGTTTTACCTGTACCATCGATGCCGGGGAAGACCCTTATCTACTATCGTACAGATGTTTGACGAGTACCCCCAGGCCGAGGACCGCGATGTACTCGTCTATGACTGGGCCGCCCATCATTTCAATGTACAAGCCCCGTTCTGGGCTTAAGTTAATGACAAGCCCCTTGTTCTGGGCTTCAAGCCCCTTGTTCTGGGCTTCAATGTACAAGCCCCTTGTTCTGGGCTTCAGTTAATTACAAGCCCCTTGTTCTGGGCTTGAGTTTTCACGTGGTTGTTCTCACGTTGTTGTTGTTCACTGAATAAAAAAATGAGATCTCACCAAAAAACCCTGTCTTGTGTGTTTTATTCCTAATGCATCAATGCCCAATGTGGAGATTCAGTCAAACTGAAATCAGTGGTGTAGGATGGGGTCAAAATGTAACCCATCAAGTTTAGAAGGCAAGAGCACTATAGTAAAAAATAGAGAGCCAATGAAATCAGCCTACAGACCAAGTACGTGTCTTTGGTCTAGGTTTGGAGCGGGCATTTCATTGAGGTACGTGTATACGGTGAGTGAAGAGACTCGTCCAACACGTATAGATTATGACTATAAGTTCTATGAGCATAATGCATGAAAGTGGCTTTGAACACCGTATTAGCCAATCAGTGGCCTAGAATGGAGCCAAAGGTAACCCATCCATGTCCAGAAAAACATTACCCGGGTGTACAAGAACCCAGATGTAGGCGCGGACGTCAGCGAAAGCACACCGTGAATACCCCAATTCGATTGGCTGATTGTTCGACCGCTGATTGGTTCTTTTTCTCGACCGCTGATTGGCTCTTTTTCTCGACCGCTGATTGGTCCAAATGGAACTGCCCATCTTTCCCAGGTTCATCTAGAATCCCCCTTTTTTTTGTGCTCAAGCTCTGACTATAGCGATGCCGCAACATTGTCTCATTGGACATTGGACCGTCTGACCTGGAGGTGACCCTTTGACCTTTTGACCCGCGTCCGCGCGCGCACTGCCGGGGATGACGCGGGATGACGCGGGATGACGCGCGCGCGCGCGCGCGCTGCGGGGCGCTGGGGCGGGAAAACACCCCGGCGGTTGAACATTGGAACTCTTGTGGGTTTGGAGGATGAACATACGGACGTCTAAGGGAAAAAATTGGAACTCTTCTATGTTTGAAGGTAGTGTTTAGTGAAAACCCGGAAGTGACGTCACAACCCACGTCACCTGCGTATATACTCCTGTAAAATAGAGCCGATTTTATTTCTTTGGAAGGGGCAAGGTCAATAGGACTTGCGCTTTTTATACTACTAAACTGTGAAGTAGATTACATCTTACATAGGCCTTAAGGCCGTGATATGCATATGAAGTATTCTGGGGCATGGTCAGTACTTTCCAATTTTCCCTTCGTCTACTACTCGCCGATTTATATTTTCAATGAATACAAGGTTGTCTTGAGAAATATATCTCAAAATATGATTAATTAATGATTTTCCATCATGACAAACGAAAAACCGGCTTCCAACAAATATGGCCGTGGGTATTCGAAGCTCGAAGTCAGAAAATTGCCAAACTTCAAAAATTCAGATCTCAGCAACCAGAACGTCTTATGGGCTCACAGTTATTCACAATATCGTAAAATATGTATGCTTGCTAACCAAGACAATATTCTTTATATATGTGTACTTCCTATTTCCCGCAGGAATTTATGGAATATCAATTCTTTCCGCAATAAACTTACAATTTACTGGCAATGGTAACGAAATTCTCCGTGTCAATTTGAGGTGGATATGAAAACGCACTGACTCACACGTGCACTGGCAACAATTCGCTACAGTGTAATGAAATGTGTTCATTTTTTAGGCGCCCGTGGTTTATTAATATGCACACACATATGTTTTCTTATAGTTCATTGGCTGAACCGCGAGGCCGGGGGAAAAATATCAAACTAATTTCGCCTCGCGAGCAGCGTGTGCGGTGAACGCAAGCCAAACAGCTCAGCAGTTTTACCGGACAGGCCAATGAATGGCATGTTATTTTGACTCGATTCATACGCTCGACTCTTCAAAATGGACTTGAAGAAGACGTTATGCGGGAACTGAAATCAATTTCTTGAAACTTTTGCTCACCGTGTGCGCTGAAACAACAACAGAGCTGACAGGCAATTGAGGCCGTTAGCTCAGCTGATATCTCTCGTGTGCGCCAGATTTTATACCGAAGGAAATATCTGTGAATTTCGAAAAAATGCGTGACAAGCCAAGAAACAGAAAACCGCTGGGATGTGAACACCAAACCAGGGAGCCTGTATGTGCGTTCATTTCATCCACGTAGTATACTGAACACCGGATTTACCGAAGGAAATATCTGTGAATTTCGAAAAAATATATATGGAAATGAGATTGGATGTAATACGCATATTTTTTTAGCATACGAATGCATGGTGATGAAGGCTTCATGGTGTGTTATACCCACCTAGGAAAAAAACAGCCCCAGATATGCATCAAACACCCGGGAGTATGGGATATAGGTATACATCTGGACTAAACTCTTTTATCAGGTAAGCTAGACTTTAGTACTATACTTGCGTTGAAACCCATGCAGACAACCTATTCAAATTTCAATGCATTGGCAACATAGCGTCGCACGAAATATACGCACCCCTGTTGACCAGGATTTTTTTATACTCCCACAACAACAGACAATTTGAAGACAATTTTCTAGCGGGGTGTTTTCTTGAACATAATTGCTGTAATATACTCTTCTTTTTGTGGACGCTAAATATAGGGAGAAAATGGCAACATTGTGACCAAACCATAACAGTTGACAGCTGTAAAAATAGATACCGTGGCATAAATTAGTTGTGTGTCCCAACTAATCTATTGAGAACGTTTTGTTTGATTTTTTGAGAAATATATATTGTTGTGTTCTGAAACTTATGTCACTGGTAAAATGCAATTATTATAGTATTCATTCAAAATATTAGCAAACAACATTCTGTAGAACTATCTGTTTGAAACATTTTCTGTTTTGGGTGTCATTCTCTGGGTTAAATATTGGCGTCAGCCATTGTTGATTTGGACCAGTTCAATACTCGTAGGTTTGATAGGCATTCTTTTCCATTCATGGAATTTTTACAGTTCCACAGTGTCACAAAACAACAATAATGCCATGATGTCACAATAAGACGTTACAAAGACAATTTATCAATACTGACCACAGTAGCAACGTCATAGCGTTGACCCTGACGTCACAATAGAAAATGACAACCTCCCACTCCTATGCACATATGGGAACAGTCCCCCTCAGCCTTGGCGACGTCAAAATTTAACCCAGAGAATGACACCCAAAACAGAAAATGTTTCAAACAGATAGTTCTACTGAGTGCTGTTCGGTAATATTTTGACTGAATACTATAATATTTGCATTGTACTAGTGACGTAAGTTTCAGAACACAACAATATATATTTTTCCAAAAATCGGACAAAACGTTCTCAATAGATTAGTTGGGACACACAATAGAGAGAGCATTTCAGTACACCTCAAAAAAATGAAACCTGGACGGGTATCCTTCATCTCGAGGGGACGCAAGTTCGATTCTTGCTTTCATTATGCAGGAGTCAAGCGAAACCCCCACCCCCCCAACCTCGGGGTTTAGTGGGGACTTAGCAAATGAGAGTTGTTAAAATGCTTCAATGCCCTACCCTCTGGGGCAAAACATTGAAGTGAATCCCCACCTAAACTTCAACCAAATACAATTTATGTCCCATTCCTAGGTAAAAGAAATATTAACTCAATACGAACATAAACAGGACTGAAAACGTGTGAAAGCCCCACTCCCTGGGGCGTAAACATGTTGTGAATTCCCAGGTAATGCCCCACTAAACCCGACCCTTGCCCGAGGTTGGGGGGGTGGGGATTTCGTTTGACTCTTGCATTATGTGAGTATGTGTTGGACATGTGATCTTTAAATTTTATTATCATCAATACACCTAAACGGTATAGTTCAACCCCACCCCAGCCCATTAGATGTCCCTTCACCTCACCTTCAATTTGATACCTCACTCGACCCCATTGGTCCATTAGGGGCTCTCCTAGCTCCAAAAAGGCTATTTTCATACCCTTTTGGCCGCCGCGCATGCGCAGAATCACCCTAATTCAACCCCACACCCAGCCCATCAAATGCCCCTTCACCTCACCTTCAATTTGATACCTCACTCGACCCCATTGGTCCATTAGGGGCGCTCCTAGCTCCAAAAAGGCTATTTTCACACCCTTTGGCCGCCGCGCATGCGCAGAATGCCGATAGTTCAACCCCACATCCAGTCCATTAGATGCTCCTTCACCTCACCTTCAATTTGATACTTCACTCGACCCCACTGGACCAGTAGTCAATCCCCTAGCTCCAACACGGCTATTTTCATACCCTTTGGCCGCCGCGCATGCGCAGAATCACCCTAATTCAACCCCACACCCAGTCCATCAGATGCCCCTTCATGAATGCTTCACATTGATACCTCACTCGACCCCACTGGACCAGTAGTCAATCTCCTAGCTCCAAAAAGGCTATTTTCATACCCTTCGGCCACCGCGCATGCGCACAATGCCGATAGTTCAATCCCACACCCAGCCCATTAGATGCCCCCTCACCTAAGCTTCACTTTGATACCTCACTCGACCCCATCGGACCAGTAGTCAATCCCCTAGCTCCAAAAAGGCTATTTTCATACCCTTCGGCCACCGCGCATGCGCACAATGCCGATATTTCAATCCCACACCCAGCCCATTAGATGCCCCCTCACCTAAGCTTCACTTTGATACCTCACTCGACCCCATCGGACCATTTTATCTAGGGACTACTTTTTCTCCGCGGAAGCTTTTTCCCGAGACCGAATCACCGCCAGACATGACTGCATCACCGCGGATGAATACATTCTTGCACTCACTCACACCATCCATACCTCCCACCACACGACACAAAAACTGGCCGCCATCTTGTACCCACCTCCCACCACACGACACCGCCATCTTGTACCCACCTCCCACCACACGATTACACGACACAAAAACTGGCCGCCATCTTGTACCCACCTCCCACCACACGACACAAAAACTGACCGCCATCTTGTACCCACCTCCCACCACACACGACACAAAAACTGGCCGCCATCTTGTACCCACCTCCCACCACACACTCTTGTACCCACCTCCCACCACACACGACACAAAAACTGGCCGCCATCTTGTACCCACCTCCCACCACATCACGACACAAAAACGGGCCGCCATCTTGTACCCACCTCCCACCACACACAGACCACGCCTCCCACCCCCCACCAGCCAATCACAAACACGCTTACATACCACCAATTGTGACGTCATAGTTACATCCGGGTGAAATTTACGCCAATTTGCTCGCTGTATACTACTCATGTAATTTACTTACACCTTGTAATTTACCTACACGTCGAGTATATTTCTAACAATCCACCGAAAGAAGCTTGGCTTGAACATACCTATGCAGTTATCCACCTACACCTAGGATACACCTGTTGGACTTGGTGGAAAAAATATTTTTTGAAATTGAGCATAATATACAGGTATCCATCCTCGTATTGTAGGTAATTGCCAGCACAATTTGTATTCATACTCGCTATATAGAAGAAATATTGCTGAACATGGCATGGCTTATCATTCTAGCCAGAATGTCACTTTAAATTACGTACACCTCAAGTACACATCTTGGACTTTGTCAAAAAAAACAAACATGTACATCAACTACACCTCTTGAACTCCGGAAAAAAAATAATCTAGACATGAAAACTGTGATGTGAACTCAATTTTTATTATTATTTTGATACTAGGACACTAATATCAAACAGAAACTTATTATAACATTCTTCTTCACTTCATATTATCATAGCTTTTAGTTACTGGGCACTTTTATGTTGTTTAAAGAGAAACTTTTGGTATTCTCAGGCAACCTCAGACACCTGAGGGTACGTTGTCGACCTATCAAAATGGATATGTTAACTGTCACTTCATAAAAACATTGGTCCTTTGTATGATATTGCAATGAAATCCTGTGTGGCAATTGGGGTACTTGTGAACCAATGTTAAAGCTCTTTTATAAGCCTGGTGCTACCCCCACCCCCCTTTTTCCCCACAAACACCTTCCGCTTCTTTCAAGTTTTTGCTACTCATATGTTAGATGTAGGCTTTGTAGAAAGAAGTGCTGCGGACAATTCAGTGTATGAGGAGGATGGGGATCAAGCAACTGAGATTGATCACTGGAAATGAGAATACAAATATGCTTGGTACTTATTTTTAAAGGAGGTACTGGATAAATTTTCAAAATAGCATATAGCTCAAGTACAACTCAGCTACACCTCGCCTAAGGGGTACACCTTATTGAGGTCTACACTTCACTAAGGTGTACCTGATGTGTACATGAGGTGTTAATTTGCATATTTTGATACTCCTCAAGTACACCGCAAATACTCCTCTACTACACCTCATTTACTCCTCAAATACACCTCATGATATTTGAGGGTACATCTCCCAGGTACATCTCAACTACACCTCGAAGCGGTACGGGAGGCTTTGAGGAACATACGTGAATATAGATCTATTTTTGTCGCTTTGTTAATCAATTCCACCATGGAAACAACAGTTAAACTTAAGAAAGAAATTCCATCTGGTAATTTATTTGTTTGTCTCATTCGATTGTGACTTGTATGCAAGCAGACGTCCCTTTCCTCACCCGACTTGTGAAATAGAATCTCCTAATGAACACCTGCACCTGACACATGTACATTTCACACAACTGTGCAAAAACACTCAATAAGTGTACAGTTAGCAAGTTGTTTTAGACACAAGTGTTATAGAATATTTTTTAGAATGAAATTATTCAAACTTTGAATGCGTGTGGTAGAATAATGAACACAAGTTTTCATTATGTGTTCTGCATTTGAATACCTGCGTTAAGGTTATTGTATCGGGTCGAAGCTTCAAAATCTCGATTTTTTTTGTATGATACCAGAGGGCACAGTCAAAGCTACAAGTTGGGGGAATAAGAAATTATGTAAATTGGTGCATTGTAGTAACAAAAACGTGACTTTTTAAAACTCAAGCCATTCGTGGTGCAGTAGTGCTGATTGGTTTTTGGTCGTTTTCTCCGTTTTTTTCGTCAAAAAGTGGGTTTTCCCATTCTAATTTTTTTCTTGTTATTTGATGTGAGTGAACTTGAACTTTGGACACAATATTCCAATCATGTAGATCTTCAAAAGGAAGCCTTAAATTTTATAAGATCAGCCCTGCTCATGAATTATTTATGATTTAGTGGAGAGGGGTCGAGTTTTTCAACTTTGCACGACGATAAAATAACTTCTAGGCCCTAACTAAAAAACTGAGGCAACCTATTTTTAGTCAAATGATAAAGTTCATTATTCCAATAAAGCGAGTTTGTTTGATGAAAACTGAGAGCGTGTGATTTTGAGGACTATACTTTTCTAAATGACATCATTTATCTTTAAATAAATCGATTCTTGTAATAAATTCGAGAAAGTTATTTATTGATCTGAATTCCATGAATCAAGTGCTTTCAGAAAATGTATAGTTTGTATGGATACAAAAAAGCACTGCCCAGTAATTCAGCAAAACTGTGATACGTATACGTACGCAACTGGGACCCAATACAGTAACCTTAATGCTTTGAATGCTAAAGTTCAAAATTGAACATGGAAGTTAACAATTTGAGCACAATTACGCGTTCAATAAGTGTTACAATTTAGGCGTTCAATACCTGAACACCTCAGTTTACCGTATAGAGATAACGAACATGCATCGCCCGCAAGATCTGATGGGTGGAATCAATTGAATTAGAACCTAACATTTGTTTTTATTTTCAATAATACAATCTGTATCATTCTAGTCCCGTGGATAGGAAAGTATCAGTGCTACATCTGTATCATTGTAGTCCCGTGGATAGGAAAGTATTAGGCAATGCTACATCTGTATCATTGTAGTCTTGTAGATAGGAAAGTATCAGTCAATGCTACGTACATCTGTATCATTGTAGTCCCGTGGATAGGAAAGTATCAGTCAATGCTACATCTGTATCATTCTAGTCCCGTGGATAGGAAAGTATCAGTCAATGCTACGTACATCTGTATCATTCTAGTCCCGTGGATAGGAAAGTATCAGTCAATGCTACATCTGTATCTTTCTAATCCCGTGGATAGGAAAATATCAGTCAATGCTACATCTTTATCATTCTAGTCCCGTTGATAGGAAAGTATCAGCCAATGCTACATCTGTATCATTCTAGTCCCGTGGATAGGAAAGTATCAGTCAGTGCTACATCTGTATCATTCTAGTCCCGTGGATAGGAAAGTATCAGTCAGTGCTACATCTGTATCATTCTAGTCCCGTGGATAGGAAAGTATCAGTCAGTGCTACATCTGTATCATTCTGGTCCCGTGGATACGAAAGCATCAGTCAATGCTACATCTGTATCATTCTGGTCCCGTGGATACGAAAGCATCAGTCAATGCTACATCTGTATCATTATAGTCCGATGGATAGGAAAGTATCAGTCAATGCTACATCTGTATCATTCTAGTCCCGTGGATAGGAAAGTATCAGTCAGTGCTACATCTGTATCATTCTAGTCCGATGGATAGGAAAGTATCAGTCAGTGCTACATCTGTATCATTCTAGTCCCGTGGATAGGAAAGTATCAGTCAGTGCTACATCTGTATCATTCTGGTCCCGTGGATACGAAAGCATCAGTCAATGCTACATCTGTATCATTCTGGTCCCGTGGATACGAAAGCATCAGTCAATGCTACATCTGTATCATTCTAGTCCGATGGATAGGAAAGTATCAGTCAATGCTACATCTGTATCATTATAGTCCCGTGGATGGGAAAGTATCAGGCAATGCTACATCTGTATCATTCTAATCCCGTAGATAGGAAAGTATCAGTCAAGGCTACATCTGTATCATTCCAGCCCCGTGAATGCGAAAGTATCAGTCAATGAAACATCTGTATGATTCCGGTTTCATAGATAGGTAAGTATCAATGATATATCGGTATCATCGTGGTACGAATGATATGATCATATCTGTCCATGATACACTTGTATCAATGATCGTTCTGTTGATACGAAACTATACGCCAATGATATATTAGTATCATTTTTACTTCGGTGATATCACAGTAACCTTCTGTGGTGGAATTCGTCTTCTGAAGCTATGAGATAGTTGATGGATATCTTCTAATGATATCCCTCCACAATCACAATACAATTCCTTCTCAATAATAAACGTCCAGTCTTTTATTTCAAATTCAACAATAAGAGTCAACAATTTATTCTGTAATATCGCATATATACTTAGAATATGTGCCATTCTTTGTGCTTCTGGTCAGCTTTTACCCAAACTTTCTTGCGGTGTTAAATTAGGCCCAGGAATGTGGATAGTTTCTAGGCGGGCCTGGAACATTGATACTTCCAACTACAATAATGAGTGCCTGTCGCTATGATAGTATCATACTATATATGATCTATTGCATTTGTATGGATACTTTTAACCCTCTAGCAATCTTTATCCAAGACTGGGTATCTAACATCTATTCCGTCTGGTTCGCTCTGTAGTTGGACAGCGTAACGACGTCTTACCTGTCTCGGACCCCGAGACCATCTAATAAATTTACGACTTTTGATCACTCATATAACCTATACTCATGAATATTCATTACGTGACCGAAAATCCTAGGGTACCTATCAATCATTGTAACTCCTCCATGTTATACTGTTATGGCGTGTCGGCAGAGAAGTGTGAGAACTCAAAATTCACTATCGAATGTCGTCAAATTATCAGCCATACAGTTCTCCTATAAGTTTCACCGACTGCGGGTAGGTATTATTAATTTTGAGGAATATAATGTCAAACATCTAAACAGTTAATAAGTTATTTGTCCGATATTCAACTTTTCCGGAAAACAACCACAACATGTGCATACATCGCAATAACGCTCACGTAATGTCGGTTTCTTTCATTATTATTTCCGATTAATCTATAAGGTTCCGACCAATATCCTGTCATTACGTATTCAATTAGTTGAATAGTCAAAGATTTAAGCCAATATATTTTAAAATTTCATTCGTCAAAGATAAATGAAAAAAACTTAGGTAAAAATCACCACAATTTGCTCAAGGGGGGTATCGCTCACCCAACGACCATATGTTCCAATGCTACACTTTTTTCCTACTTAGAATATTTCACTATTTAATAATCCGCCACAAAATGTTTAGTAAAATATTCGTATACAAAAAAAAGTATGACTGCACATTCACTTAATTTAAAATTACGAGCATGATCGAATGTATTACAAGATCAGCGAGGTGCCTAGTAAATTCTGTTTGTTAGACAACAAAAAATGTTTTGTCTTTAGCTATCCCTGGTAAAGGTAGTTTCGTGAACAGTACATTCCTACGAGCATGTGAAGTAGGGCAGTAATGTAGATAACGGGGTCAAATAGTTTTGTGGAGTGTTTTACCTGAAGGTAGTTTTAATTAATTCCCTAGTGTGTCAATTGTCTTATTTGAGGAGAAACACGGATTATCTAAAAAGTACAATAGATATTCACGCACAAATAAAGATAGCCGGGCGTTTCTACTGTCACTGTTTAATGCTGCCTGGGACGAGTATAGATTAATATTCGTCCCAGATGCTGCTAACTGACAATGGTATTCGCATTAATTGTTTTCTCTTTGAAGCATTTAAAAGTAGGAAATCGTACAGGTCACTAACTACCGTGCTAGCTACTGCTAAATCCAGTCCAGGTACATCGAGACAGCGATTCACAACTTCGTTCATCCAGTCTCTTTCCTATCTCTTTAACATTGGGTGTTAAACTATTGATAACTGATGCAAATATGACGAATATGAACGAAATAATCCTATACTTTTCCAAGAAAGGTCCAATAGAGAAAAGGAAAATACATCCCAACCTCACCGCCGAGACTCCAGAACTTTTGTCTCAGAGTGTCGTTGATATGTTTACTAAACTATATATACTCTGAGAGAATTGTTACTGGAGCGCATCATGCCTGCAGCTGGTGTCGAGTGTTGTGATTGGCCAGCCTTCGTCTTGAAATTCTGGACGTGAATTTGCGCGTTCATGCGCATTTTGACAGCATTTCACTCATTTAATAACTTTTTTTAGACTGATGTAATCATAGGATTTAGTCCACCAATCAAAACCGAGTTTCTTGTCCGATGTTTAATTGCCCGTGGTTGAGGGAATTTCCCTGGAGATTGCTTATCGCCTGCTAGATATAGTCCGCTCGTCAAATCAGAATACAAGATTCTGACATAAGGTACGGTATAGGCCTATACCAATGGGGATTATCCATTTTACATCACATACCATGTGATAAGGTTTACAAAAGAAAAACAAAAACAAAAACAAAACAGCTCAAGCGCATTGACTTGAATTGAATAAAAATCTCCAGACTTGTGAATTAGCTCGTCCAGTCTTGCACGGATCATTTATCCCATCAATTGGCTGTACTCCATTTACGACCACGCTAAATCCGGTGGTACATGGACGTTGAAAACTTCATCCGGACTCGCATGTGTTTCCAGCTGCCCACACTGACTTCGGCAATCTAGTCCGGCCACATATTCGTGCGATCTTACACAATGATCTGGGGCGAAATATTATCGAGTTCCAAGTGTGCATTTACGTTCGTGACTGCTCGCAGATTAATGGTGTAGGGATTTTACAGCTCTCAGCTGTAAACCGTGATCCTCCGCACGTGAGGCACACCACGTGTTAGGATGTGTTTCCGCACACGTAGTCCTCGTTGTATTTCTCCTTCATCAGGAGAAGAAAAAAAATATATTCCCTTGATTTTACCACCGAAGGATCTTTTCTAATTTGTGAAATTTCTCCTGGTTTTGCGTCTAAAGCTGATCTCCATGGTAACGGAAGTCATACAAATGACATGCGTTGTTCGGAGTTTCGGCGTGATACTGTGCTTTCAAAATGGATGCCAATATGGATTGGGCACACCGGTTCTGGTCAGATCACCGAAGTTAAGCAACGTTGAGCTCGGTCAATACTTGGATGGGTGACGTGGTGCTGTACTGGCTGGGTTGATCACTGTCCAGGATAATAGGAACTGTGGATACTCGTGTAGGCACATGCAGGAACCGTCGTTATATGACTGGAAAAAATGTTGAAAACCACGTTAAATCCTACTCACTCCCTCGTCCATTTTGAGGTCTTTGTCCTGGCTTTTCATCTCAAACCCATCTCCATGGCAACGGAAGTCCCACAGCTGACATGCGCGCTGCTGGATGTTTCATGGAGAAATCGTAGTCATTTTGTAGAGTTCAGTTTGTTCTACACGCTGCAAAAAAAGAATTTTTTTGCAGAGTTAACTACTGATTTTTGACAAGCTCCAAATTAGACGACTAATTAAAATGGACAGACTATAGAGCATACACTCGTAGACACACGGTCTCGTAGTATATGCAGCTCCATGGGGCTCCCGGATATTGACATATTGACAGTGTCGTTTTTCACGCTGCAGATCATGATAAGAATATGCCCAGCTCCTCAGACAGCTTGTCGTAAGAGGCGACTAACTGGGGCACCCGTGAAGTTCACGGGTGTGAAAAGTTATAGGATCCCGCCCGTGGGATCCCGGGTGTAAAAACGAATAGGACCCTACTCGTGGGATTTGCGGGTGTGAAAATGAATAGAACCCAAACGTTGTGATTTGACTGACAAATTGTTGAGAACAACGTTAAATCATACTCATTCACTCATTTATGGGATATATGGCTGCCGAAAGAGCCCATCTTCATCTTATCCAGCGAATTTCTGCGTTCCCACTTCGAACCTGCCTTGATTTATTTGACCCCCTTCAGTGTCGTAAGAGGTGACTAATAACGCTTGAAATAACTTTGTAATTTTCTTCATATGAAACTTCAGTACAGTTGTTTCATGTACCGGGTCTCAATTACATAGGGAGACGTCATAATATATTCATGTCTTCTGTCAAAAATGTCATTGATGCCATATATAGTAAATACAAGTGGTCCGTGGGTGTATCGCTTATATCCCATGCCCAGTGACATCTTCGAGTGATTAACCGCGCACACCTCCGACCTTTGTGCTAGTAAACACGAATACATTATTGAGACACGAAACAACTGTATACTGGAGTTTTATATGGAGATAATTACAAACTTATTTCAAGCGTTATGTATAATCTACATCGCGGAATAATGGTGATCATTTTGTAGAGTTTAGTTTGTTCTACGCAACGCAAAAACGAAAATCTATGCAGAGTTTACTATACCAGTACGTATTTTAGAGAAGCTCCAAAGTAGATGACTAATTAAAATGGACAGACTTTAGGTGTGAACACGTGCTAGTGCATATTTACTGCTGCATATAATTCAGTTTTTGCGGTGGTTAAAATGGAATTGAGACAAAAAAGAAACATGTGCACTCAAATTTAGGCTATATTTATCCATTGAAGACTAATAAATACGTTTACCTTACCTCTGGTCATGAGCAACCTGCTAAAAAGTTCAGTCATGCGTGACTGATTATTGAAGGGTTGTCAAGGAGCGTGTCTACCCGAAGCAAAGAATGTAAGGGCCCGAAGTGAAATGTTGAATGGTATATGCTGGACTATAGCTCATGGGATATTGATGAGTCAAATATGCAGTTATGATAATTTATGATAAAATCTGATAAAGTGTCCGCATGCATTCTGATACTTTAATTCACTTCTCCCGACGATATACATTGAGCGGAACAATTCCACAACGACGAATTCGCGCAACATACAGTGATATCATGTTGAGAAATTTGGTATAGCGATGGAAGTATATAGTTGTGAACAGTGTAGCCATAATAGTCTAATGCCCCCGAACACTTTCGAGTCATGCGCATGTTTATGGCGTGCAGAATCTGTGGGGTGACCGGAACATTTGTCAAAATCTGTTTTTATTCTTGTTGGAGTTATAAGTAAAGTATATGGTAAGTCTACCTTATCCTAAGTCGGGGGGTGGTCTGCTTATATTACTGTGGGACGAAGAATTGTTAGTGAATTGTGTTTCATATCTTCACGAGTTCACTGTCCGCAAAAAATTGTAACAGATATTGAACGCGTAAAAGCGTTCATCACTGGTTGCTGGAATAAGTTGAAATATTGTGGAATTAATCAACTGCTCCATTTTGAACAATGATGAAAAGAAAAAGATACCAAAAATTCCACAACGCTTAGTATCACAACAATCGAGATACGGGGTTAGACGGCACTGAAAACTAACGTTTATATTAACGTCCAAATCAGAAAACCATATCGAGTTATAAACTGAACACTTACGTTCATATCCGATCACTAGAGAACATATATGAACACGCGTGTTAAAAATGATCATCATATTTGAATACCAATGTTCACAAATGAACACATATTCTGTATCACTTTTGGAACACTAGCCTCCGCATGAACATGTAAATGTGTTCAATTATGCTTAAAAGTGTTCAAAGTACACACTTCAGAATGAACACTAATTTCTCAGTTCCAATATTCAGCACTGGGCGATGTTGCGGACAACCTATTTCGTTGTGTTTATTGAGGACGATCTAGTTGATGAGCTCGATAACCCTTCAGTGACATATTTTGATAAATTATTTTTCATACTAGTTTTCGTACTTGAACACTTTGACATGTTTGAAAGGTGTTACAAACTAGTGTGCATTTCAGTGTTCAGGATATGCACACTTTTATTGACAGATAATGCGGAGAGAATATTGGAGAACTTCTCTAATAACGACTGTTACTACAATATCGTTTCTCATGAATTATCATTCCCAATGCGTATAGATGCAGGCCGATGTTCTGTAGAATAAAAAAATATCACATAAACAACATTTCAACATTCTAGCGATGAAGTGGCATGTAGGTCACTTTGTAATTCATATTCACGGGTAACGTTCAGCGATAATACGGGGAAAGATTAAACGACAAAATGTACAGTTTAGGTTTTAAGTGTGAAAATATACGTTCGCAGCTGTTTACCGCAAAAAATCAGACACATTAAGAGTATATTTCACGAAAGATCTCTGAGCCCCCCCCCCCCCGCCATACCCCATGTGAAACTGTTGCAGGACACCTATGTATTCCCCCGTCCCCCTGTATTTGCTGAAGGAGTTGCCCGATCTACGAGAAGATGGCATGGTGAAGTATTTATGGACGCGTTCATGTCCTTCACATGCACACGTGTTGCGAGATCAAAATATACATTTAGACAATCGGCTTTTATAATACACCGGTACCGCTATTTATTTTCTCAGTATTAGACACGTAGCGTAATGGTGAATTATTGAATTACTGTAGGCCAAAACGTGACGCCCTCAAAAGATTTGGCAGTGCATATTCAGTGCCGCTAAACAATGTAGCCGGGAAGTGTATCAGTGAACAAGAGTGTATGGGCAAGTCTAGCCAAGTTTACATGGCTTCGTTCTTTCCTAGTGCACCACGAATCCTCTTACTTAATTTACATGTACACTCCGGGACAACATGGGTCGTACGGCTTTATCCGGGAATAAAACAACCCCTTCCCACTCTCTGTCTAATGCTTTTATCGAGTTCGGCAAATAGTTTCAATGCCGTGAACAATGCAATCAGTCTTCAAACATCAACGGCCAGTTGAATTTCTCCTCCATTATATTCGTACGTGTCACGTGATCGGCAACGTATCATGCGGATCACGTGACCCGTACGAAGATAATGGCGGCATCCACAAGAAATTCAACCGGCAGTTGCTGTTTGAAGACTGATTGCAGACGGATCAACTCTTCAGGGCAATGGAACTATTTGCCGAACTCGATAAAATCAGGGGACAGAGAGTGGGGAGAGGTTGTTTTATTGCCGGATAGAACTGTACGACCCATGGAGCCGTGTACATGTTAGTTTAGTAAGAGGGTTCATGGCGTAGTGGGAAGGCATGGAGCCATGTAAACTTGGCTAGGGTAAGTCGATGAAGCCGACGTTACAGATAGCGGAGGTATTGGAAGTTTTTTCAGTCTATGAGACGAGCTTTTCACGAACGGCAGGCCCGACG
>JAVTVY010048749.1:0-23847 GCA_036873755.1 Hanleya hanleyi
AGCGAGCATATTTGGGGTGCGCAGGGCGCGCCTGGCCGCATGTATAAGAGCGCGTGGAGTAGACTACGGCGGGGGTGGTTTGGACCGGAAATGACTCCAAACCGCGTACGCAATCGAGGAGTAGTACCGCAAGCGGAAATTTGAAGGTCGGCAGGGGTGTGTTTAAGCGATTGCGAAACCATCCTAGGTCCGATTATGCCGTACATGGTCTCATCTTGAAGCTCTCGACATTTAGACTCTCGGCATATAGAGTGGTTTGGGCCAGAAGTGACGTTATTGTGCGCATGCGCAGTCGATGCGTAATGGAGGAAAGCCAGCATTGTGAAAGTGCACAGGGTGATGTTTGGACAAATATTGCGTACATTGTCTCGCAATGAAGCTCTCGTGATGGAGAATACGACTCGAGTGATGACGTCATCGGTAGTGGAGAAGGTGCAGAGTCGGATGCGCAATTGAAGCTTGACTACCTGTTATCACTGGAAGCGATGTCATCGTGTATGGTCACCCGCACCCTACAACTAGTAGACGAAAGGGTGCACCAGGGTCCAGATTACGTCATTCCGGTGATGACGTCACTTCCACGATTTCGTCGTTTCCGCTTTGACCTCACTTACAAGCTGTATGTACCGGCAGCACCCCCCAGGTGAGAGCACATCTGTGTGAGGGCGTCTTTCCCGGAGATGATGTCCCTTTCGGAAAGGATGTCACTTCCATAAAGGATCAAAGACCAATGGACAACAGTATGCGATGACATAAATTCCACGTTATGGCGTTACGATAGAGTGTTAATGCGTCATAATAGGCCGTTAAGGGGTTGAGACGAGCGTTAAGGATAGCTACCCCCTTAGAGGGTCAAAATTGGACATTTGTTTTTATTTCTTCATTCAAATATTCACTATTTCCTCTAACATTTGGTGAAAAAATGAAATAAAAATTATAAATAGAAGTGCTTCAATATTAGCATTAAAAATTTAGTTTCCGAGGCCCTGGAACAATTAAACAGATTGCCTTAGCTTGGGCTTGGCTACTATTATTTTTGTCTGTTAAATTTCCCTTTCCAAAACTCATTTCCGCAGTATATGGTAAGCTAATTATCTATTAGTCCTACTTATTTACATTAATGTACCCCCTTCTGATCAAAACCATGCAAACATCCTTATTTTTGTTTCTAATTATGACAGTGACACTTCACTCAGACACCCGCCGTGAAGTAATCTACACAGGTGTGAACAAGTTTAGCAGGTTTTTTTAAGTTTAAATTGGACTTTAAACCGACTTGATGAAAAAAACTTAGTGTAATAGTTATCCAGAATAAACAGGAATTCGAGTAGGTCCCATTAGACAGATTAAAAATGTATTTGACAATAGAATTCAAGCAAAAAATAGGGATTAATTCATCAGATGTATAGCTGGACACATTTGCCCGATTTCTAGCCTTTCATTTTTGTACAAAATCCGAAATTCAAACGTTTATTTCTCGAAAAGTATCCATGCTACGCTGTTGAAATTTGGCATGCTTGTTACTTATAAGGTGATCTAGAAAATTTATCTCACTTTTTGTAAGTTCGGCTTCGTTTTTTAATTATCCAACTTTTAAGACAAACGACCGTAAAAAAGTACATTTTTTTCAATTTATTTTAGTAAAATAGTTATAAAAACAAAACCAGGCAAAAATTAAAAAAAATGAGATAAGGTTTACTAGTTCGAATTGTCTCCTACCAAGGTATACCATCAAAGTTGAAACAAGACCAACAGTTTTCATGAAATTTCAATTGAAAAATGGACGCTATTGTTTTAATTTTAATTTTTTTAAATTGGAATATTTTCTACACAGTAGCAGCGTCAGTTATACAAATCATATAGTTGGAATCCCTACGATGTATGCTTTCATAAAATATATAGTTTATTATGGTTATCTTGTATATTTATTGATACAGACGACAAATTGTCAAGGGAGTGCAAAAACTGCCTCTAAGGGGATAGCTATCCTTAAAGCATAACGACGGACCTTGACACACGCCACTGCATTTCGAAGAATTATTGTCAATTCCATGGGCTATCATGTTATCCATTAGACCAATCAGGGCTTCTGAGCTATCTCTTCAGGGTGTTTGAAGCCTTAATATATAAAACCGGACGAAGGGTTACCAGACATTACGATATGATGCACCATCAGAGGATATACACGAGTACAGAGAGACCGAGAGTTTAGAAACCGATGAGCCCAATGATGCAGAGACTGTTGAGAGCCTATCCACTGATAGCGAAAGCCTACCCACTGATAACTAGGCTGAACGCTCGGTCTAAGATAGTCAGACAACATCACAGTGAAGCCTGGTTGAGGGGGACGAGGAACCCACCTTTTTGAGATCGTATTTTGGCAGCGGTTATTATTAGCCACGTTGCGCCGATCGAGAACGTCGGGCAGGATAACTTGCACGAGGCTTACATCCAAATGCGTCCCTCCATCAGGAAAACTGGACGTTATAACCTGCTGCCACTTGAAATGAAGGGCAAGCCCACGCATAGGTCCATCATGAAGACCAAGCCTCACTTGGAAAAGAATATCGGGTATCATCCAAAGAGGCTCCGGAAAATGCGTTGAAAATGCGAAAACAGTTGTCCCAGGATATGTTGCCGATACAATATCCTGCACTGCACGATGGACCAGAGCGAACGCACGGCCATTGAACACGAACAAGAACGAATATGGCCGATGATTGATGCAACACAAAGGCAGTTTCTGAAATAGTGACTTGTGATTGGACGATATACGAATAAGAGCATACGAGAATTCATCCTCGCGAGCCAGTGTATCGATCGATCTGTTGGGATCGATACACTGGCTTGGTTAGTCACCCATACGAGTTCTGGATATAAATAGATCAAGGGATTTCCCCTGAGTCAACCCAATCAGTGAACGCGCTAAGCTGGTTGATTAGGCCAATCCGCTATACGAGGTATCAGATGTGACAGGTTTCAATTTCATCGCGGGCCCAACTGCTTTGATGTCAAGCGGAAATCGACATCGAAAGTCAAAGCAAAAACCGCAGGCTGGGGATACCGACATGCTAATTCAAAACAAGCGCGGGGGATGAAATGTACGAGATTGTATAATAGAGGCATCGACTCAAGAACTCATTGGAATCACCAAATAAGTCCAGGTAAACCCTCTGCTAGGATTTACGATTTACCTGGACTTGTGAAGATGACGAGAATTGTGAACACACCCATAGCATCTCCCCCCCCAGCTTGTGTGTGTGTTGTGATGAAGGGGATAAGAAAATGTGTAATACGTAATAAGCTTATTGTTGTTGTTCTCTCTTGGACTAGCCAATCAGATTACCGATAAGCACGGACTACACGCGTAGAGCTACGTATAAGTGTGTCTGTGTTTGTGTGTACGTATGTGTGTAAGGGGTTTCAACAGCGTTAGGGCGTCATTGCGTTAAGGCGGGAGTCCTCCTCCTACTCCTCCTCCTCCTACTCCGCTTTACTCACTGCACGGCGGATCGCATAGATGTGGCGCGGGATAGGGTGGGGCGAGAGACCTGGGGTTTTCACTACCTGAGATTCCATGGGTCAGGCTTACACTCTACAATAGAATGGGTCGACTGCGCATGCGCGATGAGTAGTGCGCGATGAGTAGTATAGAAAGGGCACGCGATCTCCCCATCCCTATAAGTGTGGCGCGGGATAGGGTGGGGCGAGAGATCTGGTGTTTTCGCTACCTGAGATTCCATGGGCCGTGCTTGCACCCTACAGTAGAATGGGTCGACTGCGCATGCGCGATGAGCAGTGCGCGATGAGTAGTATAGAAAGGGCACGCGATCTCCCTATCCATATAAACTAACTCATGGGGGTGAATGAACCCATGGGGGTGAATGAACCATGGGGGCGAATGAGCACTCGTCTTCATAATGCTCGTTTTCGTTACTACTACTCGATTGGGCATGCTCTCCATGACATCACTTCCGATCCAAATCACCCAACCATAGTTTACATTCCGAGAGCTTCAAGATGAGACCTTGTGCGGCATATTAGGGCCCAGGATGATCTCTCAGTGGCTCAAATAGGCCTCTCCCGACCTCCATAATGCCTCTTTTCTCTACTGCTCCTCGACTGCGCATGCGCGACATGACGTCATGTCCGATTCGAAACCACTCCAGTCCTAGTCTATTCCACCAGCGCTTCAATATGAGACCCGGCACGGGCCATTTTGGACCACACATGGTCCATCAATTGTTCCAACACCCCAAATGTGCCCGCTTTAGCTACTACATTCTGACTGTGCATGCGCACTCCGACGTCATCTCCAGTCCAACCGCGCCCATCGTCGTCTACATGCCGAGCTTCAAGATTACGCCCTCCACGACCCATATTGTCCCATTGAGACCCATTTGACGGGGCTTTCCACATTTTAGGTGTAAAGTCCGCTATTTTTTTCTCATGAAAAATTCTAGCTTTTGTATCCAACCTACCCATCACGTCAGCGTCTTCTACAAGCGCTCCTAGAATTTGTACGACCTCTTAAGACCCACATTGGCCCATATAGATCCGCATTTTTATTTTCAGGGAAAGTCCTAGTTTTTGCATCCACCCGGTTTATCACATGACCCGAAGGGCACCTTCCATATTGCTACAAGTCACATGACCATACGTGACCTCGCAAAGGACGTGACCGTTGACGTCATCCACCCATCACATTTCCACCAATAATCCTAAGAAATATAGTTATATAATACTCAGCCTCTCCCAATCAGGGCATTTCTCCATCCGACCGCCCTACCTGTAGAGGCGTTCCAATCACCGCGGGAAAAGAGGCGTGTATTTTTTTTGTTTATTATGAAACTTACACACATAAAATGTATTCTAATGAAGTGAAACCAACTATGGATGAAACTGCACTTGATAAATCGATTGGTAGTTTTTTGTGAATGGGTACTCTGACATAGTGAATGATATATGTACCTGTTACAGAGAGGAAAATGTTTTTCGAGTTGGTTACATCGGACCGTTTTGCTCAACATTTCGGCCGTCTATCATGTTGACTCTCTCAGAACTTGCTGCAACTCTGACAAAAAGGGCGCTCGCTTTCCAAGAACGCGCTTGTCTTTCTAAGAGGTACCCACAATGCATGACATAAAACAGACATAATAAAATATGTTCCACCTGGGTAAAAAATATTTTTTAGTGACTTGGAGGCGCTTGATAGTATAACCTGACATGGAGGGGCTTGAGAGTATAACCTGACTCGGAGGCGCTTGATAGTATAACATGGAACTTGACATGGAGAAATGGATGCACTTGATAGTGTAGCCTGATATAGATAATAATATAATGATATAACCTGACATGGAGGTGCTTGACAGTATAACCCGGCATAGAGGCGCTCCATAGAGTAGCCCGATATGGAGGCGCCTGTTAGTGTAACCTGACATGGAGCCGCTTGATTATAACCTGACCTGGAGACTCTTGATACTATAATCCGACCTGAGGGCGCTTGAGAGTATAACCTGACCTGGAGACTCTTGATACTATAATCCGACCTGGGGGTGCTTGAGAGTATAACCTGACCTGGGGACTCTTGATACTATAATCCGATCTGAGGGCGCTTGTGAGTATAACCTGACCTGGAGACTCTTGATACTATAATCCGACCTAGAGGCGCTTGAGAGTATAACCTGACCTGGAGACTCTTGATATTATAATCCGACATGGGGGTGCTTGAGAGTATAACCTGACCTGGAGACTCTTGATATTATAATCCGACCTGGGGGCGCTTGAGAGTATAACCTGACCTGGAGACTCTTGATACTATAATCCGACCTGGAGGCGCTTGAGAGTATAACCTGACCTGGAGACTCTTGATACTATAATCCGACCTGAGGGCGCTTGTGACTATAACCTGACCTGGAGACTCTTGATACTATAATCCGACCTGGGGGCGCTTGAGAGTATAACCTGATCTGGAGACTCTTGATACTATAATCCGACCTGAGGGCGCGTGTGACTATAACCTGACCTGGAGACTCTTGATACTATAATCCGACCTGGGGGCGCTTGAGAGTATAACCTGACCTGGAGACTCTTGATATTATAATCCGACCTGGGGGTGCTTGAGAGTATAACCTGACCTGGAGACTCTTGATACTATAATCCGACCTGAGGGCGCTTGTGACTATAACCTGACCTGGAGACTCTTGATACTATAATCCGACCTGGGGGCGCTTGAGAGTATAACCTGATCTGGAGACTCTTGATACTATAATCCGACATGGGGGCGCTTGAGAGTATAACCTGACCTGGAGACTCTTGATACTATAATCCGTCCTGGGGGCGCTTGTGAGTACAATCTGACCTGGAGACTCTTGATACTATAATCCGACCTGGGGAGCTTGTGCGTATAACCTGACCTGGAGACCCTTGATACTATAATCCGATCTGGGGCGCTTGTGAGTATAACCTGACCTGGAGACTCTGGATTCTATAATCCGACCTGGGGGCGCTTGAGAGTATAACCTGATCTGGAGACTCTTGATACTATAATCCGACATGGGGGTGCTTGAGAGTATAACCTGACCTGGAGACTCTTGATACTATAATCCGACCTGAGGGCGCTTGTGACTATAACCTGACCTGGAGACTCTTGATACTATAATCCGACCTGGGGGCGCTTGAGAGTATAACCTGATCTGGAGACTCTTGATACTATAATCCGACATGGGGGCGCTTGAGAGTATAACCTGACCTGGAGACTCTTGATACTATAATCCGTCCTGGGGGCGCTTGTGAGTACAATCTGACCTGGAGACTCTTGATACTATAATCCGACCTGGGGAGCTTGTGCGTATAACCTGACCTGGAGACCCTTGATACTATAATCCGATCTGGGGCGCTTGTGAGTATAACCTGACCTGGAGACTCTTGATACTATAATCCGACCTGGGGTCGCTTGAGAGTATAACCTGCTCTGGAGACTCTTGATACTATAATCCGACCTGGGTGCGCTTGATAGTATAACCTGACCTGGAGACTCTTGATACTGTAATCCGACCTATGGGCGCTTGTGAGTATAACCTGATCTGGAGACTCTTGATACTATAATCCGACCTAGGGGCGCTCTAACCTGAATTAGAGTCGCTTTATACTATAAGATGACATGGAGGCGCTTGGCAGTATATTCCGATATAGAGGCGCATGATAGTATAGCCCAATATGGAGGCGCCTAAGAGTATAGACGGACACGGATCGAGGCGCTTTATAGCGAGGCGCTTAATTGTTATTATGGCCTGACATGGTGGCGATTTATAGTATAGCCTGACACGGAGGCGCTTGTTATTATGACCAAACTTGTCACCGATGTCATATGCTCTGCATTAACAGTGGATAATAAGCTTAGAGCCTTCGCCATTATATTAGTAATACAGCGAAGTCACGAAATCAGGTTACACTTTGCAACTTGGGGTATTGTCGTTAAGTCGACTTTATACTATAATATCAGTTTCAACTTCATAAATATTTCTGGTGTGACGTTTCATCAGGACGATCGGAGGTTTTCCCCAAATCTAGACATGTATCGTTCATCACGGCGTCGACTAAGTGGAGATTATCCAAAAGGAAGACATCTTCTATTTAACGTTTTGTGGATAAGTAGTGGTCGTTGAAATGGCTATGTCAGCATGTATAATTTAGAAGAGAACATATATATCCGCCAATAGACGATGAACAATTTGTGGGAAAAATTTTGCTGATGCATGTTACCGAATTTCACGTAAAGATAATGTGCATGAGAAAGTCTAATGAGAACTCTATGAATATCCCTTATATGTAGTGGCACTAGAAGAAAATTGTTGCCTTGGATTCCGACATTGGAATATCGCTCGATCAGTTTTCTTGGACATAGTTGTTATCAATGAACTGAGGCGTTCAATAAGGTCCTGATAAGGAATAGTAGTATGGAGAGTCGAAAAATCTCAAGCACCCACATATATGTAACACATTATTTTTAAATAACAGCATCATAATTCTCCCCTGTAGACTTCTGCTTAACAGGATGGGCAGAAAATATGGCCGGTATTACAACTTTCTACCGCAGAATTAATCATGCATTTTGGGTGTGCAGTATAGTGTTAGTATTTCAGTGCGAGTTGTCGGGAGCGAAATACATCTCTCATTGAGAACCTTTATGTGTTTCTCGGATAAACCTCTCAGAATAACCACACTGCCGACAGAGTACTCCATTGGTATAATTTTGAATCCTAACGGTAGTAGATAAACGAGAAAGCAGATGGAGTAGCTATGTCACTTAAACTCCTCAATCAAAACCTGGTGATAGTAATTATTGCATTAAATTCCATGACCAACCATGCACTCGGAACATAATATTGACCTCGCTCCTATATGTGAGAAGTGACACAGTAGGTGCAAACCTGCCTCATCAAGTATTCGAAGTAACCGGAGGAGGGGAATACCGAAGAATAATGCCTCTAGGATAGTAAAAAGTTAATGTGTTCCCTACACCGATCGTACAACCGGCATAATTAAATCACGCAATAATACAGAGATAACTAATTTATTTATAACGAACCTTAACGTAGGCAGGTGTGTTCAGAAAAATCACGATGGTGTTAGTTGGAAGGAACCAGTATATATTCACACTCGCTATATCAGTATACAATGCTTATATGAACGCTTTCCTGTTTGACACAAGTATTCGCCTACCATGGAGATGGCAGACAATGTTCGAGAAAAGATAAACGTACTTCTGGAGGTAAGAGTGCTGCTTTATCTGCTTCTACTGTTCATATAAAGTTAAGCTGCATTTCAATGAACTCTATCGACGTATGGTTTCTTTACCTTCAAGGGCGGATCTTCTACGGGGGGAGGTTCCGGACCCCCCCCACCCCCCCACCCATGAAATCTGAAAAAAAATCAAAAAAATCAGCGAACCCTGGGATTCCACGAAGGAATATAGTCTTGGAATGATATGTAAAATAAAGGAATGTGAGTTATCTAATTACAGTATCTATAGATGTTTTAAATAGACCATCATCTATTCATATTCATGTTGTTTGTGAGCGTACTATTTAAGTTGGAGTTTCAATATGTGTCTAAAGTCAGACATTATCTCCGTTAGCGCACCACTTGACGTGGTTTGTTACACGCCTGTTTTGTATGTGTTAAACTAGAAAGTCAAATGAAGTCAGGCATGTTCGTCAATATCGATGCATCCTTATGCGAAACAAACGTGAAAATAGAATCATAAATGTACATACATTGTGTTAACATTTATTTGTGGGAAAACGCGTAGAACGCATCTCCGGCGACCCATCATCCGAACGCATGGCACGATCATACGTAGACCTGAGTGTATTAGGGCGTTTCCCAAATGGTCATATCCGATTGGTCCCGTGACATCCGACATCGGCGCAATCACATTCATAAAACGAAGACACACTTCCAGAAAGCGATCGATTGAAATGATCCCTTGGTGGGCCTCGAAGTGCCCCCATCACAAAATAAAAAGCATATCATTTTCCTGTGAACTTCCGCCGATTTTATTTTTTTCAAATATGTTAGGCCGTTTGTAATATGATTTTTCTTAAGAAAAACGAAGAAGCATGCTCCATTATAGTGAGAAATAAAATAACTAATTCGCACAACTTCGTTTTGGTCTCGCGTAGAATCATCCCAGTCTTGCGCCTCGTGAAACTGACAAGTCTAATGTCTGGGATGCCGAGGTCAAATATTTAAATACAGATAATTTCGTTGGCTCGTTTAAATGGGGCGGACATGTGACTTGATGCTTTGGGAAAAACCTTCAATAGGTGGCGCCGTGTGAAATACATGCCGAATCATATCGATAAGATAAGGGTAGTGTTAAGTGAAACGTGAAATGCCCTTAGCAAGCTAAGATGCGGCGACCTAGGACCCGAAGTTCCGGGGCCTGGACCCTCGCCTGTAGGGCTGCGAGGATTCGCTTATTTTAGCTTTGTGTAAATCAGTATCAGTATCATATTCGTTTTCTAATGTTCCATGACGTAAAGGTCATTGGTTCGTGTGTTTTAATTATAACTATATAGTCAAATGAATTCAGGCATGAGGTGTGATATTTTTCATAAATGCGAAACAAACGTGAAAATAGAACCATAAATCTACATACATTATGTTCGGATTTATTCCGGGAAAACGCCTAGAATGTATCTCCGGCGATCTGGGTCTTCGGAGCCTCTGGAGCCTAGGCGGCCCCTGGACCCTCCCCGGTTGGGCTGTGAGGATTTTCTTATTTTAGCTTTGTGTAAATGAATCGTATCGGTATACGCGTATTGGTTTCTGTTCCATAACGTAAAAGTTATCGTTTTTTATTGTCTGGATCGCCACCGCGTAGCGGTGTCGACCAGACTATGCTGCCACTCACGAAATTTATGCAAATGTGTACGTGCACTATAATGCGGTGACCCTGGGTTAACCTGTATCACTCCGCCAGTGATTTTCACTGTGTTGAGTCTTATATCAGGGTATTAACCAGAAAATGAAGAAAAAAACAGTCGTAATCGTTTCATGTGAACTAGAAATAAAACGAAATCTGAATTTGAGTGTATTTCATATTCATTTCTTCGCCCAGGGATTGCTTAAATCCGTGGACTATTTTTTTGTTCTTTGGTTCCGGGCGACCGGCTCAAACCCGGTTCTCAGCGCCCACCAGGCGATAACTCATGCCAGCACTGTGCTGTCACCGTAGACTGTTGTAAATGTAAATTGATGACCTGGTAATATGGTAAGCTGCCCACTGTGCGCTGTTTGCATGTCTGAGTTTGCGGTAAGTCAGATTGTTTATAGTTCGTAATTTGTTTGTTGACAACGATAGCGTTGGAGAGACAATTTGTGCGAAAATCCCTGTTAATGTTGCTGTACGAATACGTTGCAAATCTTGTTCCGACTGTCGCACTTGACAGGTTCAGGTTCTGGGATTATGAAGACACCAGTTTTCAACACTCGTACATTCTTTCCCGTGAAGTCGGCGTTCGTTACTATTTTAATGTGTACGCATACTGCATGGAATATATTTCCAGAGGAGATATGTGTCGAAGCAACAACAATAGTATTTACATTTTTCTCGTCTTGTGAACTTGACCGGATCCTGTCTCTCCGAATATAATTTAGTTTCAAAAAGTTTGAACAACAACAAAACTTTTCGAAAGTGGAAACAACAGAATTTGTCAGGTACCGCTTTCGAAAAGTTTTGTTGTTGGTGGTGTTCAAACTTTTTCAAACTAAATTATATACGCAATGATCGTACAGCAACAACAACAGGAATTTTCGCACGTTGTCAACAAACAAATTTACTATAAACACCATGCAGGCATATATAAGTAATGGGGACTTAACACAAACTCATGCAGCTCTTGCAAATATCTGTGCTACACAAATAAAAACACATTAATAAAACTATCCAGTCTCCTCGCATATTTGTCGCTTTGTCACAATAAAATTGCATGAATTATGAAAATCTGCTCGCAAAAACTGGTAGAAGACATTGACGCAGACGATCCACTTTTAACCATATTACTGTAGATAGTTTCCTGCTACCATGAAGACCTAGCATATTTCTAAATGAACCGCCTTCACAAATTCACTTCCTTGAAGACTAAACTGTGTTCCAGTTGTGATTTCCCAAACAGACTCGTCCACAAATTGGAGAAAATCTCCACATTTATCCATACATCTGCTATCGACTGAAACATGCCAGCTGAAACGTTTTGAAACTTTAAATCCATTATTGGCGATCCAGACATCAGTACTTTTGAGTACTTTCATATGTTAAATATAACTAGAAAGTCAAATGGATGCAAGCATGATGTGATTTTCAATATCGATTCATTCTTTTGATTGCGAAAAAAAATCGTGACAATAGAACCATAAATCTGCATACATTATGATCAGATTTATTTCCAGAAAAAAACCCTTAGAACGCTTCTCCGGCGATCTAGGACCCCGGAGCTTCCGGGGCCTAGGCCGCCCCTGGCCCGCGCCTGTTGGGCTGTGATAGTCGACCCCCACTATGGATTTTTGCTAGATCCGCCCTTGATCTTTGTGTGAAAGATTGAAAGCGCCAAATTTCTGTTGAAATTTGATCCTTTATTATTTATTTCTAGTTGGCTGTCCCAAGTAGGCCTACAGCACTGGAGAGTTTACGTTTGACTCTTGGTGTTGTCGCCGAAACCTTAATATTACATATATCCAATCCTACATATGTATGTACCATATTGGATATATAGTTTTCAGATAATGTATTCCATTTATGAACTATCAACGAAGGGGAATAACTCGAGTCGCAATATTCTATAAGGCTTGTATACGAGTTCCGTTCCATCTTCAATTTTATCTCGGTTAATATACACCATTGAATTACTGGTCAAAAGCCTGACACAATTGTCACGTCTTAACCTGTAGAATAACCAAGTAACGGTTATCTTATTTTTTGGTGGATTTGATTTCTAATTTGTTACATCTTACAGTGATGGGCTCTTTGTGATATAGTCCTTTTAGCTATTTGCAATCTACAGCTGCTGTGCCGAGACCCCTCGCATTATACTCTACAGCGTCAGCCAAAAAAAAATGCATTCTAGTTTGGTCTACAAAAGCATAATTTACCACAACTCTTTCAAAACTCCCACTTGAAACGTTCCTTTTCTACTATTTTCCGACTGCGCATGCACAGAATGACATGACTTCCAATAAAAACCACCCCAGTCCGATTTAGCTATAGAACCTTTGCTGTGTAGGTGGGCGTGGCTGCTCTTCCCTACACAGCTGTAGTTCCTTCCCTTTACATTTCATACCACGAAGTTTTGACTTCCGAAACGCCTGCGTTTCGAAAGATTTAACGGCTGCACATACAAGAACACAGTAGCTGGCGATAATAAAATGTACCTCGTTATTCTCCTTGTAGTCTTTTGTCACTTCCCTCCAAGTTATAACTCTCGGTATTCCCTCATCATTAAGTTATCATCAATTGTTCAAGATTCTCGGGGTTTTGGATAACAGCTGCGCGGCCATTCAACGGTCAGTCATGTTAATTGCCGTCGCACGGACTTTGCCGGAGATGGCGGTGTCATTTGAAGACAAGCCGTGGCGCATGCGTGATTTTTCGGGCCAGTTCGATGACAGTCCAACGCATGCGCGTGTAGGTGGGCGTGGCTATCTTCGTTATGCTGAGACATTCAAAATATGGGTCTAAAATATGTCAGAAATCTCCGTGAAGGCGTGATTAAAAGATGATATCTCAAGAACGTGGAATTATTAAGTGTTGAGAGTTGGCAGGCGTCGAGAAGGACCAATGTAGAGGAAAATGAGGTATAGTTTATTACTATTCGCTGCCGTTTTATTTCGTGTGCAGTTAGTATATCGGACAATATCATTCGAAGTTTAATGTGTGGGATGTATTGTGTATAGGAGGAACCTGGGCTGTAGTCGGTTACACAGCCATTCGAGACTACGGCCATTCCTGGGCTAAGTCCGATTGTACCGCACGAGCGCTTCGAAATGACACCTCACACAGCCCATTTAGACCACGGATGGCTCACCTAGTCCCCAAAACGTCCATACCAGGCCTTCCTAACGCAACCTAACATGCGCACCATAACTTTCCAGCGAAATTCAACTTGAATTAACTGGCCCGGAAACTCCTCTCGTCGTACTCCACAGCGTCAGCCGAATCGAACAATATATCCACACCCCCATTGTTTGGTCCAGAGGTTGTATTCCGGGAAATGGCCCCCCTACCAAACTTTCTGCGCTATCTCCGGAACGACAAAAAATGGAGAGCTGAAACTCCTTGACTTTATAGCTTATCATATTGGGGTCATTTTGAGCCTATATGCATAACGCCCTGAGCCGAGGATCATGGGTAAATTCAAAATGGCGGCCACGTAGGGTACCAGAAAAATGAAGTTTTTGTCATATTTCTTCAAAATTTCTGCTTTTCCGCAGTGAAAAGTGGGCAAAAACTATTTTATTTCACATGACATTAATTTTTACTAATTTATCATGCAGTTTTTGCTGAGAAGTTGCATAAATAAAAAATCGAAAAATCCGACCGAAAAATCAACCAAAAAATGCCGTTTTTGAAAATGACGTCACTGTGACGTCATCAAAGCGGCCATCTTGGATTGTTTTTACATTTTCTGGTAGAGCATGATCCAAGGATATGATGAGGAAAGTTTCAGCCCCCTAGGCCAAGGGGTAAGAAAAATAATTAGGGGGGGGCCATTTCGCCCCCCCCCCCTCAGGCCAGAACAGGTCCCAAAAAGCCCAACCAGATAGGGTTAAGACGCAGCACTGATATGTTATAGAAAATCTCGAACATTCCCCTCCAAGCTTGCTTCATTTTTCCTAGAAAACCCCTTAAAAAGTCGAAAAATGGTCAAATTCGGTCCAATTTCCAGAAAAATCTGAAAGAGCGATTCTAATCAAACAGGGAGATAACTCCGTAAGTAGGTCAACCGAACTAGTTTTACGCTTTCTCTACGACTTATCTCTGAAAGGAAGGGAAGATACTATATAATCTGACATCTGTGTTCAACAAAAGAATATTGACACTACTTAACAAATCGAACAGCCGCGGTTTGCTTCCGATCAAGGAATATAACCAATCAGGAAGGATGCTGGATGCTTTATGTAACACAGCCAAATTTACATGGCTTCCTTCGTTCCTACTCGGCCATGCTTCCTCTTATTGAATTTACATGTACAGTCCGATACCACAAGGCTCCATGGGCCGTACGGCTCTATCCGGCAATAAAACAACCCCTCCCCACTCTCTGACCACTACTTTTACCTAGTTTGACAAATAAATTGACCGCCATGAGGAGCTGATATGTCTGCAATCAGGCTTCAAACCTCAACTGCCGATTGAATTTCTCACTACTATTCGTACGAGTCACGTGATCGGTATGTATCACAGCGTACCGATCACGTGACCTGTACAAAGAAGGCGGTGGTACTGGTAAAAATAAAATCGGACGTTGATGTTTGAGGATTTATTGCAAGACACATAAGCTTCTCGTGGCGATCAATCTATTTGCCAAACTAGGTAAAAGTAGTTGTCAGAGAGTGGCTAGGGGTTGTTTTATTGTCGGATAGAGCCTTGGAGCCTTGTTGTCGCGGACTGTACCAACCTCCCCACAGCGCATGCTCCATTTCTCAGGTTCCATTACCATCCCTGCCACCAATAGCGGAAGTTGACCTTTAATACGTTACTATGACGTATAGGGGAAACCAACCAACGCACGGTTCAGTTTGAATCCGGCCGAACAGCTCCTTTAGTGTTGCACATGAGCGAACTACTTTTCATATGCTCTGTCCACATAAACAGGGAAAATTATCTTCAGATAATTCTTTTTAACGCTAGGTCAACAGAGGTATTATGCAGACTTGAAAAATAATCGAAATGTTCAGTAAACATCTATTTTACTATATATGATGTCACTTCCGGCGATGTGCGCGAAGGCCCCGAATCCGGTCCAAAAATCTGACTGGTGGCTGGGGTGTTATTAGACCCCCAGCGAGGTGGTTGGGACTGTACATGTAAATTCAATAAGAGGAAGCATGGCTGAGTAGGAACGAACGAAGCCATGTGAACTTGTCTTTCTGTAACACCGATATTACGATATTACGACCGCATGATGATCATCAATAGGCCTACAATTTGACCACTGTTCCGTACGTTATCATTGCACGTTTGGTAACCAAAAACACTATACCGGTACCTCATTATTCTCAATGAAGGTTATATGTGAAAATATAGCACAAGCTTGTGTTAAAGCACCACTGCGTATGTATTCTGAGAGATATGTACGTGGGATAAGCTGGTCTTTCTGGAACAAACTCTCCAGACTGAGAAAGTAACGGTCAAACTGTCAATTTTCTTATTTCGTAGATTGAGCACGAGGGTATGCCTTCTCGTGTAACATGATGTTCTACACATGAAAAGGTCACGTGCTAAACATGGGTTGATTACACAGACATATGATTTCATGAGGAACCTTTCGAAAATGTTTTAAATAGCTTTTCTTGAAACAAAAACAAAAATGATTTATTAGGAACAGTTTAGGGTTTAGAACCCTACGAAAAGGTATTTCTATACCGCCTATTATTTCGTTCTTAACATAACCAATTTGTGTTCGAAGAAATGTTATAGAAACCTTCGTCCTTAACATAACCAACCAACCAATCCAAGAAATGCTCTAAACACCGTTTCTAATAATGATTCTTTATCATATGCAATTGATTCTGAAATAACGTTCGGTTCTAACAATGTGAACAATTGGTGGTTTCGTCATCGTCCCTACGTACGTGTACATAACAAACTCAGATCGTTCACTCTGTGTTAGCTTTTATATGGTTCCATATATGAACATTTCACGTCGGAAGGTTCTATGTCCGGAAGGTTCTATGTCCGGAACATTTTTCCAGAACACTAATACCAGAACGCTACACCATGCAGAACACGTTAATGAGAGAGTTGACCAAATAACCGTGTCATACAGTTTACTTCATATAAAATACCAAAGGAAATGGTTTTCATTTTCTGAAGAAGAAACTGTATGATAATTGTACAAGTCAGACATGACGTTATCTGTCATCATGGGATAATAAACGAGGAATCAGTGCAAGGGTGAACCCTGGGTGGTTTAACTGTTCCCAGTCGTTGGTAGACTTTAGCCTTTTTTAGTCCAACATTTATTTATCTTGCTGGATAGAACCGAGATTTTCGAAGACAGCGACGTACATATACACGAACGTATATTGACGAGTCTCATGCACCAATGCGTTGTACAGTGTATGTATATGTACGGGTACTGACGATTATATACGAACAGTAGGAATTAACCATAATTATAGTTCAGGTAAACCGGATCAATGAACTTTGTCGCCGGATTAATTCATTTCGATTCATTACCGGTGCACAGAGAGGGGTTTATGTGTAATACTCTATAAACATTTAGCTCTAAGTTACATACAGTAAAACAAGTCGGAAACAACCTTTAGGTTGGTATATGTTTGGACCAGTAGTCGGGAAGTGACCGTTTAACGCTCTGTAATGAATGTAGTTTTTCACGGTTTTAGCAGAAACTGTCGCGTATGTTTACTAGTGGTGTGGAATCGTCAAAATATCTAGCGCCAACATACTGTGATATCGACCATAACGCGGGGTGGTATTATGTGATAAAAGGAGAATTGAGGAATCGAGGTTGTTTGTGACAGAACTAAGACAAACGTCTGTTTGGAACAGGTATAGTTATCACTAGGGTCACAGAACGTCTTGCCTCACACGTTCACAGCTACCAAGAAGTTTTCGCTATGACAATAGCCAAGGATATGGAAACATCATGATTTATGCAGTTGAGCATATATGCTGAAGCCAATTCCCGGAGATTCCAAAACAAACATGATGTGAACATTTACCATGGGTTAAGACGACTACAGTATAGTTGCCAGTTCGAAATAATGTGACAAGAGACAGCAAGCCGTCATCATGTTTGTAACGTTATATTTGACATTGGTAGCTTGCGCCACACCGTATTCCGGCGCCATCTTTCACATCTTAGAGAGTGCATAGGACTTTATCTGATACTGGTACCGTCAATTATTATTTCAGCCACGTTTGCAATTTCCATAAACGTTTCACAGTTATCTTAAGTTTCTTTCATGAGAGACTTAATTGGGTCTAATTTATTCCAACCCACGTTTAATGTGTATAAAAACTGTGAACAACTGTGAAACTTATACCCACAGTCGAGAGTAGAGGTGTGTGAGCTCATCAAAGTAATTCGTCACGGTACCATGGACTTAATAGTGTTACTATCATAGCGCCCGTGCTCCCGAGCTTTCTGCACATCATGATGAAGGAAACGGTCCCATGGTTAGCCCAAGGTTATAAAAACCGCCTGGGAAGGACTGGAGACTTAGTTATTCGAGCGAATTCCACGGACAACTTTATTCTATGTTCCCAAGACGAGGTGGAGTCTTTGGCATTGGTGCAGATAACTGGTCCGGATGAACGTAAGGTGGGATCACGAAGTAACGCACGAGGACTAAGAGGAGGGCGAGTGAAAAGCGCTTCCAACGTTAGAATACGAACCCACAGACGTCCAGTTAGCGGAAACAACCGAGAGACTGACGCTCTGATCAGTAATACTGGGAGTTCCGTGAGGGTAAGGCCGGCCAGCGCCCACGCCGCTCTTGGGAGGTCATCTGGACCATCTAGTGCTTTGTCGGCGGCTGATTCTAGAGGAGGAAAAAGACCGTCCAGTGCTCAAATGGGTTACAGATTACCCACTAGACCTACGGGTGGGAGGGCCAGACCCACCTCGGCCCCCACCAGGGCGTGGGGCGGGGTAAAATGCCGACCTAAGAGTACTGTGTGTAGAGAAACGAAGGTCTTAAGACCACCATTGTCTGCTCGCAATGCTAGTCCTAGAACCGACGTTTTCGCAGTTGTGAATCGTTTGTATGAAGACGACAGCTTACGAGAGACTGTTAACTTTCACCCTCATCCTGACCACAGATATTTCAGTAGACATTCGCGTTGTTTCGACCAAACACATATGCACACGGAATTACTGCGAGCACGCCCACAAACTGCATGTGATAGTCTACCGAGAGACGTTGACGTCACGGATTCGGACGAGCCACCGTTTACTGCAGTCTCTGTTCTGACGTCCAGATATGTCAGACGTTATATTGATTGCCATAGACCAAGGACTTCCCCAGGAACGGTATGTTACTGACTCTACGTTTACTTTCACGTCCGTTGGTATCCAGTCTTGTCCTGTATACTATACATAATAATGGTCCAGGAATTTAAAACAAATCAAACAAATACGTAATGAAACAAAGTAAAACAAACGGCGACTCAGATTGCTGGGAAGAAGCCTGATGGGAATAAACACCATGTGAGGACACCAACTGATTAAATGAGTGAAACCATAGTGAAGAACCCGTATGAGGGTCTCCAGAGCGGACCGTCAATGGTTGTTCTCCACTCTGGAGACCATATACTATGGCAAGCCAAAGTGCTTTTTATTCGAGAAATTCCGATATCGGGAATTGAATTCCCGATATCGGAATTAAAATTTCCGATATCGGAAATTCATGACCTTCAATTTCCGATATCGAAAATTGAATTCTCGATATCGGAAATTCAATTTCCGATAACGGAAATTACAATTCCCGATATCGGAAATTAGAATTTTCGATATCGGAAATTGAATTTCCGATATCGGGAATTGCAATTTCCGATATCGGAAATTCGGAGACAATTCCCGATATCGGAAATTGAATTCCCGATATCGGAAATTGAATTCCCGATATCGGAAATTCAATTCCCGATATCGGAAATTGAATTCCCGATATCGGAAATTCAATTCCCGATATCGGAAATTCAATTCCCGATATCGGAAATTGAATTTCCGATATCGGAAATGCAATTCCCGATATCGGAAATTGTCATTGAATTTCCGATATCGGGAATTGCAACTCTAGGGTGCACTCCACACTTGCCACGGTTTCGTACAAAGTGGTCCCTCCTTAATTTTATAATAAGGAAGATCGCCCGATTTTGACAGCAAGGTAATTCTTCTTACCTATCTACTAACTGATATCTATAGTATCACCCTGCTGGACGTAACCATTTCTCCAAACGAGGATATAACAATTGCTTGTTGATCGCACCCACTCGCCACTACAGAGTTAATCGTGTCCGGAATTGAATATCTGGAGGACCAAAATCCGCACTTTTTCTGGAAGCGAAAATCATGATTCCTCTATGGCGATAAAATTTTACAAACAACGAGTAGGTCGACCCCCTATTTTTTTCGCCATATTAAATTGTCCTTTGGACGGGAAACACTTTAACATACATAAAAAGAAAATCATTTCATGTTTTTCAGAAAAGTTGAAGAAGGGCTAAGGAGGATTGCACGTCTTTCCTTTTCAATTTCAATAGCTCACAAGTCCCCTGAAATAATGGCACGAGTGTGCCCATTTAGAAAATATATACGTTTACAAGGTTTTTGTTAAAGATTTTACATCTATTTATGGTCGAAGATCCGAACCCATGCCTGTTTTTAGCCGCACATCATTTAGGTTTCAGATTCAGATTCAGATTCAGATTTAGGTGTGGAATGCACCCCTAGGTTTTGTAAAGCTTTCAGGCTTTCATTTCCGATATCGGAAATTCGGTGACAATTTCCGATATGGGAAATTCTATTTCCGATAACGGAAATTGAATTCCCGATATCGGAAATTGAATTCCCGATATCGGAAATTGAATTCCCGATATGGGAAATTCTATTTCCGATATCGAAAATTGTCACTGAATTTCCGATATCGGAAATTCTAATTCCCGATATCGGAAATTCTAATTCCCGATATCGGAAATTCGATATCGGGAATTGCAATTTCCGATATCGGAAATTAGAATTTCCGATATCGGGAATTGAATTCCCGATATCGGAAATTCGGAATAAAAAGCACTTTGGCTTGCCATAATATACATGTAGTTGTGTTAGCTTTGCACGTCTTGTTTTTACCAACGGGGAGATATGGCGTGTTTCTAATAACCGATCGATAACAAGTTCAAGTTCTTTATAACACTCTGAATCACCAGTCATCTTTACAATGGTTGGTTTGCACTACAATCCAAGTTTATTCTTAGACAATAATATATTGCCCCGATAGAAGCTGGTGCATTAACACGTGTGTCACAGTGACCTCCGGTTCATTCTCCTGACATCTCCCCTATCTCGTTAACCTGCATGGGCAGGGTTTTTTAACTATTGATAATTGGTGTAAATATGATTAATATTATGGATCAAATTTTCATACCATTTCAAAAGCTTAGCATTTATGATAATTTTGGCAACTTCAGACAGAAAATAGTCGAGTTATCAACGATATATTTCCTTTGTTAAAGAGATAGCAAAGCGCCCCGATTAATCTACCAGAACTTATGTGGTCAGCCATGTGTCAGTGCACTACCCGTGGCTATCGGGGCAAAATATATCTAAGAACTAACTTCTGAATCACAGTAGCACTAATTTCATTTGAGGTTATTATATATATTAAAGACAAAGATATGTATTGACATGCAAACAACCAACACAAATATACTATTTGAAAATGGTATTTTGTCGTTTCATCACGATTGTTTCAATCATAACATAATCAAGTGGACAATAGCCCCCATACCTTCTCTTACAAATCTACTTAATCTTACTCAAATACATTGTTCATCTGTTTGGAAGAGTCCTCTGAGTTACATTACATTTCGTCAAGAAATGTGTATACACATATCTAGAGATATAAAGCGTTAATACACATGCTTTCAAAAGTCCTCCATGTAGATTCTCGCCACAAGGAAAGATCTGTATCATTACCAACCAATGAAAATGATTCATGCTCTTGTGTTTGTTTGTACCACCGCGTTTATTATTAGGACCATTTCATTTGTGTCTTTCTTTTTCGAGTAGTATAATTTTAAGCGTTTGAATTTTAAACAAATATTAAAAGACAAATTGCGCATGTATGGTAATTCATATTTTATTCAGCAACTTTATTTGGTGAACAGAGTGTGAAATACACATTATATATAGAGTCTGAATACATGTACATAACCTACCATACGGGTTCACAAGATCTAGACTATGATTATTAAAAATATATGATATGTTTAACTATTAATGGATTAAGGGCTATTTCTCGAAGACGGTGACAAACACTGTTTTCTATTGTTATATTCAGCTCCCGACAAGTAATGACTGGAATAACAACGGTATGAATTAGACTGGCAATGAACCAAATCCATACATACAAAGTGTCACATGGTTACACGATATATGTGCACTTAAATGTGGGGCAATTACAAATCTGGGAGTAGTATATACAACTGTTACATTATTGCGATTAGTTCACGAGTATTTCTCCGATTAGAGTAATAAGAATGGGTCTATTTTCTAAATCGTCTTATGCGTACATACCAATCCCTATTCAGTGTACCGTGTCATTATGAGGTTAAAAAAGATTATCAGAATTTCACATTATATAACCTCAGTATGTGTTTGATTTGGTGAGCACCTCTTTCCGATATATTCGTCACCCTTTCGAAAAATCAAATATCAGTGAGACATAAGTCGTTCATGGTGTTTGCGTGTCGTTAACTGAAAACGAAAATATGGCTGAACTTCAAAAGGGGAAATAAACGATTGTGTAGCTGAATAAAATAATTCAAAAGCTTTGGTTGTATACACTGATTCGACAAAAATAGTCACTTTGAACGTATTGTGAAAGGCCTAGACTCACGAATGTGCACGGAAAATCATAAGTATGTCAGTAGTGGATAAAGGGCAACCTGACGCTTATTGACCTCAGAAATTTGCATATGACCTCTGTGACGTCACAGTTGGGTCGGCCATGTTGTAAAGCAAGATGGCGGTGTGGTTCGGGCATGTTCGGGCATGTTCGGGCAAAAAAAAAAGTTCCGGCAAAAAAAAAAAAAAAAAAAAATGTATTCATGCGCGGTGATGCGGTTTGGCCGTGGTTTTGGCGGTGATTCGGTCTCGGGAAAAAGCTTCCGCGGAGAAAAAGTAGTCCCTAGATAAAATGGCCCGATGGGGTCGAGTGAGGTATCAAAGTGAAGGTTAGGTGAAGGAGCATCTAATGGGCTGGGTGTGGGGTTGAAATATCGTCATTCTGCGCATGCGCGGCGGCCGAAGGGTATGAAAATAGCCTTTTTGGAGCTAGGGGAGCCCCTAAGGGTCCGATGGGGTCGAGTGAGGTATCAAATTGAAGGTTAGGTGAAGGGGCATCTGATGGGCTGGGCGCGGGGTTGAACTATCGGCATTCTGCGCATGCGCGGAGGCCAAAGGGTATGAAAATAGCCTTTTGGAGCTAGGAGATTGACTACTGGTCCAGTGGGGTCGAGTGAGGTATCGATGTGAAGCATTCGTGAAGGGGCATCTGATGGGCTGGGTGTGGGGTTGAAATATCGGCATTCTGCGCATGCGCGGTGGCCCAAGGGTATGGAAATAGCGGTTTTGGAGCTAGGGAGTCCCTAATGGGCCAATGGAGTCGTATGAGGTATCAAAGTGAAGCATTCGTGAAGGGGCATCTGATGGACTGAGTGTGGGGTTGAACTATCGGCATTCTGCGCATGCGTGGTGGCCCAAGGGTATGGAAATAGCCGTGTTGGAGCTAGGGGAGCCCGTAATGGACCAATGGGGTCGAGTGAGGTATCAAAGTGAAGCATTCGTGAAGGGCATCTGATGGGCTGGATATGGGGTTGAACTATCGGCATTCTGCGCATGCGCGGTGGCCCAAGGGTATGGAAATAGCCGTGTTGGGAGCTAGGGCAGCCCCTAATGGACCAATTGGGTCGAGTGAGGTATCAAAGTGAAGCTTATGTGAAGGGGCATCTGATGGGCTGGGTGTAGGGTTGAACTATCGGCATTCTGCGCATGCGCGGTGGCCCAAGTGTATGAAAATAGCCGTGTTGGGATGTAGGGGAGCCCCTAATGCACCAATGGGGTCGAGTGAGGTATCTAAGTGAAGCATTCGTGAAGGGGCATCTGATGGGTTGGGTGTGCGGTAGGAATATCAATCTGCGCATGCGCAGATGCATGTCCAATCAGAAGCGTGTATTTCAAATCCGTCCCAGAGCTCTCGTCCAATCAGAAGCGAGTATTTTGACCCGGTGCATTATGGGACATATCCAAGATGGCGGCACGTATGTTCAAGATGGCGGCACATCCGGTGTCGAAAACTGGCCATTTTGTCGGATGT
>JAVTVY010048750.1:0-25003 GCA_036873755.1 Hanleya hanleyi
AGGGATAGGTCTCCGTCATGGCTCTGCAACAATAGGAATGGGGGTGTGGGATCCAGAGAGTCGTGTTTTATAGACCCTGTCACACATGCGCACGTATACGTAGCTCTACGGGATACATGCTTTCCATACAGGCGGTGGGAAACCCGGATGTTGAAAGTACATGCATAAGGTCTAAGGAAAAATTGGAACTCTTCCTTGTTCGGAGGTAGTTTTAGTAAAACCCGAAGTGACGTCACACACACTTGCGCAGAACCCACACCACCAAACCACAACCATGGACCCATAGGGGTTTAGTACGCCAAACACACTCCCATGTGTATATTTCTATAATACGACCAGACTGCGCATGCGCAACTCTTGAACACGGACGAACCATGAGTCCAGACGGATGCTCCTTCACGAGAGCTTCAAAATAAGACCTCATACGACTCCATCGGACCCATAGTGGCCCATGTGGGCCCCATAATGTCTATTTCCATACCCTTTTCCCACAATTCCCTGTCTGCACATGCGCAGAATGTTGACAACGGCCGAGACACTACTCCAGGCGGATGCCCCCTCACATAGGCTTCACATTGATACCTCATACGACTCCATCGGCCCATTAGGGGCTCCCCTAGATCCTAAAACGTTCATTCCAATGCACTTTTCCCACAATTCCCTGTCTGTGCATGCGCAGAATGTTGAACACGTACGACACACTAGTCCAGACAGATGCCCCCTCACATAGGCTTGACATTGATACCTCACTCGACTCCATCGGCCCATTAGGAGCTCCCCTAGATCCCAAAACGTCTATTTCCATACAATTTGTCTAATGCGCAATCGCAGAATGACGATATTCCAACCCCTCTCCCACCCCGGTAGATGCGCATTCACGAATGCTTCACATTGATACCTCATACGACTCCATAGGTCCACTAGTGGCCCACCTAGATCCCAAAACGTCTATTTCCATACGCTTTGTCCATCGCGCATGCGCCGAATGGCGATATTCCTAACCCACATCCATCCAGCCAGATGCTCCTTCACGAATGCTTCACATTGATACCTCATACGACTCCATAGGACCAATAGTGGCCCACCTAGTCCCTAAAACGTGTATTTCCATACACGTTGTCTACTGCGCATGCACAGAATGACGTCAGTTCCACGTCACATCCATCCCGGTGGATGCGCCTTCACGAATGCTTCACATTGATACCTCACTCGACCCAATCGGACCATGCAGCGTATTTGAAGTCCGGGGACTACTTTTTCTCCGCTGAAGCATTTTTCCGCGACCGCATTACCGCCAGACATGACCGCATCGCCGCGGAGGAATACAAAGTCAAAGGTTGCCGGAACTATAGTGGTCAAAACTTGGCACCCAGCCAATGCTGATGCAATCCATAACTACAACGTCCCCTGTCGGACGCTTCACGGGAATCAAGAGTTACCTCCCTGGAAAATAAGCGTCTATCCGTCTTTTGTATACTACTGTGGTAATATGAGATATTGATATACCGAACTGTGACGGTTGGTCCTAACCTGTTCACGATGCGGGGCGATAGTAGTATAGAAGCGTATATTGACTCCCATTTACCTACTTTCGTGTGGATCACGTGGGTGGGGTATGGCGATCACGTGATCAAGGCATGTACTGACTTGTTCTGGGTTGTGCAGGTCAAGTATGATACATGACGTCACTTCCGGTAGGCGTGAATCGGGCGTGATTCCTACATCCGCGTTCTTCATGTACTGGACATCCGGGGACTTGTGATCTTGTTTTACAGCCGGGTACTTGTTCTCCTTCGTGCGTTACAGGCAATTGTACTCCGTCCATTCTTCCTAATAAGTCGGGACTTGGGGTACCTACGGTAGGGTGACCTTGTTTTTATCATCCGGGTCCTTCTATCGAATACTATTGGTTACATTACATCCATACATGGCCACGGACAATCGTGAACATGTAAACAAAAATTAGCTATCCTGGTATGTATGTTTATATTTATATGACATTCGATAGAGGTACATCAATCAGAAAATGACGTTAATTGCTTATCGGTGAGGCAAACCAATATTTTGAACGAATTGTTTAGTCAGTCTAATAGAGTTGTCTGTTAATTGAGCCAGTCGTATTATTTCCAAGTCAGTTGATTTGTTTCTATGTTTTGTTGATTGGGAGAGGAGCCTTAATTATGGTGCATTCCTGCAATAATAAACATAAAACACATGTTTCATTTTTATTTTACCCAAGCATCCCAATATATATAATAAGAATATAATACATAGGCCGTATTAAAAACCCAGAGGCTTACTATATCTCAGAAGAAATATCTAGCTTTCCTTATACAACTAAGAAACACAGATTCACATAACAAAATCTAGTTTCAAATTTCACGAATTTTCCAAGTCGAACATTTAGAAAACGTATACTTAGATGAAAATGGCAAGATTTTTCAGAATGTAGGTTTAATTCGACATTTAAATAGTGAGATAGACGATTTCAAGTGAAACGGAAACTTGTTCCGTATTTTCGGGCCTATATCCTGATGCAATATAAGGATAAGTTATGAAAGATAAATTTATCTATAAAAAATTAAACTAGGCTGCCTGGTTGGATATCTATGTACGAGGGATTGCTTTGTAGAATACTACTGAAAATCTTCAGAGATTACATTCTGATAATTTTTTTTTTATCAATTAACAAATAAAATAACTAGATAAACATTTAGTTGTTTCGCAGATAATATTTTCAATTGAGTAAACAGGGCAGCTTTGTGGACATACTTTGCCGAACTGGGCCTTTTTTGCAGGATCTGGTAAAGCTTGAGGTGACTGAAATATTTATTGCCGCACACAATATTACAATATGTTAAGTATGGGAAGATAAAAGAATAATTAATTATAGAGAGTCTTTCTATTGAATCAATCTCTTGTGGATGATACCGATATTTTTACTTACCACTTAACATAAGTCTTCTGTATTGCGTCTGTCATTGTTTTCAACCAGTTCTATTTCTATATCAGAGATGGATAATTTGGGCTTATTGCAAAACTTTAGAGGGTTTTATGAACATAAACTTATTTTTTTTTAATATTAAGTGAAAATTTGTTATATGCGAAACAATTATCTAAATTGATAAGCTCTTTCGGCATAATTTCTATCAACAGTTTTGGGACATCGATGGACAACGTCACAGATTTGTCATCAGCGAAGAGTAGAATTTTCATGACACGGCATAATAAAGACATTGATATAAATAAGGAAAAGAACCAAATCTAAAATAGATCCAAATTGTTCTCCACAGGACACCGGTTGAAACGATGATATTTTATGGATATATTGTCTACAATGGGTTCGAGACCACCAGAGACAGTGGAACCATTTGTTAGACGTTTCCCCAAACCCACAATGATCTAACTTGTACAGGAGAAGGCTGTGGTTGACTGAATCAAATGCTTTTTATAAAGTCCAGGAAAGTTGTGATAGACTAGTTCTTGGCTTCCCTTAGCAATTAATTTATCAGCGCAAGAAATGTGAATTGATAGCCGTACTGGTTATCTCTATCATATTGTACGTTTCTAAGACGGCGACCATTCTGTTAACTGCAAGCTTTTCAATTATCTTTCCCACAGGTGTTTGGCAAGTTAATTAGCTGGGGGGTAACGTCGACAATAAATCGGACAAGGTGAATCACTAAAGTACGGCATCCTCTCGATCATCCGTATACATTTTCACAGAAATTAGCCTACCTCTATATTTCACCTCCTATTTTATTCTTTAGAGGTTAATTCTTCATGCTACCATCCAAAGATTCTCGTAATCCATCAATTATGAGTGGTAAATCGTTCAAACACTCTGAATTTGAGAGTTTAGACAACTTCCGTTACAACTTCGGCCAAGTCGGCAATCTCCGTTCAGTTTCCTGATTCTAGTCTCGCCGTTGCGGTCACGCCCACTTTTTTCCGGAGCGGCTGCAATATCACGGTCTTTATTCAAACAGATATCTAATCCTTATTATTTTTTAATTCCATCCATTTCATAATTTTATTTGTTATATACCATGCACTGCTCACAAACCCGTAATATTAGCTGGTGGAGATCGTTGTACAGATGGTAAAGATCGTTTGAACTGCTAGAGACCTGTTTGGATAAAAACCGTGAATATATCCAGGGTTGATATCGGCGCTGCAATAAAACGGAGATTGCCGAGTTTGGCCGAAGTTGTAACGGAAGTTGTCTGGACACTAACATTCAGAGTGTTTGGACGATTTACCACCCATAATTGATGGATTATGAGAATCTTTGGATGGTAGCATCAAGAATTAACCTCTAAAGAATAAAATAGGAGGTGAAATATAGAGGTAGGCTAATTTCTGTGAAAATGTACACGGATGATCGAGAGGAGGTCGTACTTTAGAGATTCACCTTGTCCGATCTATTGTTGACGATACCCCCAGCTAATTAACTTGCCAAACACCTGTGATCTTTCTCATTCAGGGCATCACGAATATAGGTTAATCATTTTCACATATTCCACATATTTCACTTTTACCATTTGTGAACATAATGCTCCTATCAATCAAGTAACCTTGAACAGTGAATTGGCGCAATGACGAGACACAGAAGCCTTTAAACTTTGTAATCTTACATTTGAAAGGACCAGGTGAAAGGTTGTCAAAGCACGATACATCACAAATCAGCATAGTCAAGTGATTCAGCATATTGAGCTCAGATCCTGATTGTGATGTTAGTATTTTACAAAAAGGCCACATTGATTCCATTCAATGCCTGATTTCTTCAGCGGTAAGCCTGGAAATATTATTAAGGATGAATAGAATTTGCACTGTATACATTGATGAAATTCTTGACAAATCGTCTGATATTGCCTGCCAATCGTCGTATATTTACACATAACTCTCAATCGCTAATTCTTTTGTGAGTTCTAACTATAAATATGTACAGACTTGATAAATCAGTCAATTTGAGTGCTATCTATATACATTGAAAAGTTCAGTGACGATCCGTGCTCACCAAATATCAAACGGTAAGTATTTGGCTTCTATCTCACTGTTCTTCCGATAACTGTTTTTCTTTTAAATGACTGCTTGATGGCAATGAACTATCTAATTTGACTACCGGTATATCTCAGCAGTATTTTTAGAGAAGTAATTAAGTCAAGAAAATCTGGTATTCAATGATGTATTAGAAAGAAAGCAGTTTCCTCATGTTGGTCTCCAATCTCAGTAAACGCAACATAATTATATGACGGATTATTTTCCTGATTTGTCGTAGTGGGTAGTCTAGCTATAGAGCGCTTAGGCTATACAGCTTGTGGTTTGGTGCCAACTTCTGAGGGCACGGGTTCGTATAGCTAAATAATATAGCCCTCAAGAGTATGAGGGCTATACGTCGGCCCCAGTCACCTCCAGCGAGGGTTTTAGATAATTTTATTACGAATCATCCTGCGCACTATTTCCCCTCCTGCGCACTATTTCAAAATCTTGCACACTATTGTGAAATAGTAACGAATATATCCCCGTCTGAAATTTCCAGTCGGAAACTTCTAGCTTTCTGCGCGCCATGTTGGTGACGTCACTCTATACGGTTAACATGGCGCGTTTAAAGTGGAAGTCGTCTGGGAAATTCAGACGGCGATATATTCGTTACTATTTCACAATAGTGTGCAAGATTTTGAAATAGTGCGCAGGAGGGGGTAGAGATTAGATGTACGGCAGGTTCAGAGGTGGGTGATTCGTAATAAAATTATCTAAAACCCTCGCTGGAGGTGACTGGGGCCGACCTATAGCCCTCATACTCTTGAGGGCTATATATTATTTAGCGAGGTTTCGTATTCCTCGTGGGACTGACCAATCCAACAGAATTTACGTATCTGTGCATTACCACAAAAGTGTCACCCTAAAGATAATTGAAATATATCAATGAAATGTCATTGCTTATTTCGTCGGAATATAATTTCCATACTTGCAATATTCCAATTGAATAACAGACTCAGTCTGTCGAAGAATGCTTCTGAACGAAATAAAAGGTGGGGTGGGGGAGGGTAGATTTGGTTTAATGTCACACTCAAAGGTTATTTCACTCATATGGTGAGAGCCAGTTTGATTGGTGGAGGAAGTCGGAGTACCCGGAGAGACACACCGCCCGTCGGCAATTCACGAAATAAATTAACGAAGTTAACTAACTACATATATATCCTAAGGTTGATCGCAGTCATCCTGGTGTCACTGACATGTTTGAAATTTATAGTAATTACAACACATATTCGAGGTTTTCAGATGGGTAGAGGAATACCACGGTAACCTTTCACCGATTGTTTCAGGCCAATTTACTACATAAATAGTAAGGAGATCATTTGGTGGTGTGCAACCTATATATATATCCATAGATATGGTCAATATTACAATGTTAGAGTCTGAAATGGCAGGCGATTTAGCACATAATATAGGGGTCGTGAGTAGTAGGAAAAGTGGAAATTGCCCCTCATTTGTGGGGCGCTCACTTCCGGTTGTGTGGGGCGCTGCCCTCAGCCAATCAGAAGCGAGTATTTTGATCGGATGCATTATGGGACATATCCAAGATGGCGGCACGTGATCAAGGCATGTCTAGACTTGTTCTGGGTGGTACAGTTCTGCCATACGGAGGATGGGTACTAGTATTTCGCTGACGTCCTAGTAATAAACATAATCTATAGGTGTTGTACCATGTTAATAGGATCAGTCTAGCATCTGTACCACCCTAGGGTCGAGTGTTTATTGTCCCATGTATCTCCGCAGAAAATCAACAAACAAAATGGCGGCTCCAGGATGGTGTGGGGACGCCCTTTCCACATCACGGCGTCGATCCTAACCATAGCGCCATCTGCACACACTGACGCCTGGGAGACAACTCGTGTGGACCAAGGGTATGGAAATAGCCGTGTTGGAGCTAGGGGAGCCACTAATGGACCAATGGGGTCGAGTGAGGTATCAAAGTGAAGCATTCGTGAAGGGGCACCTGCCTGGACTAGGGGCTCGTGCGTTGTCACCATTCTGCGCATGCGCGGTGGACCAAGGGTATGCAAATAGACGTTTTGGCATCTAGGGGAGCCACTAATGGTCCGATGGGGTCATATGAGGTATCAAAGTGAAGCATTCGTGAAGGGGCATCTGCTGGACTGGGTGTGGGGTTGAAATATCGGCATTTGTGGGGCGCTCACTTCAGGTTGTGTGGGGCGCTGCCCTCAGCCAATCAGAAGCGAGTATTTTGATCGGATGCATTATGGGACATATCCAAGATGGCGGCACGTGATCAAGGCATGTCTAGACTTGTTCTGGGTGGTACAGTTCTGCCATACGGAGGATGGGTACTAGTATTTCGCTGACGTCCTAGTAATAAACATAATCTATAGGTGTTGTACCATGTTAATAGGATCAGTCTAGCATCTGTACCACCCTAGGGTCGAGTGTTTATTGTCCCATGTATCTCCGCAGAAAATCAACAAACAAAATGGCGGCTCCAGGATGGTGTGGGGACGCCCTTTCCACATCACGGCGTCGATCCTAACCATAGCGCCATCTGCACACACTGACGCCTGGGAGACAACTCGTGTGGACCAAGGGTATGGAAATAGCCGTGTTGGAGCTAGGGGAGCCACTAATGGACCAATGGGGTCGAGTGAGGTATCAAAGTGAAGCATTCGTGAAGGGGCACCTGCCTGGACTAGGGGCTCGTGCGTTGTCACCATTCTGCGCATGCGCGGTGGACCAAGGGTATGCAAATAGACGTTTTGGCATCTAGGGGAGCCACTAATGGTCCGATGGGGTCATATGAGGTATCAAAGTGAAGCATTCGTGAAGGGGCATCTGCTGGACTGGGTGTGGGGTTGAAATATCGGCATTCTGCGCATGCGCGGTGGCCCAAGGGTATACAAATAGACGTTTTGGTATCTAGTGGAGCCCCTAATGGGCCGATGGAGTTGTATGAGGTATCAAAGTGAAGCCTATGTGAAGGGGGTATTTGATGGCTGGGTGGGTGCATGTAAAATTTTTCCTGAAAAAAATAAATACGGAACACGGACTTTATCGAAAAACCTGGGAAAATGCCTATATGGGGTATGGGGGGTATATAGGTCGCCGGGCTTAACGGGGCTTGCCTATCAATAGAGTTATCTCCCCCTAGTTCCAGGATGGATGCATGTAAAAATTTTCCTGAAAAAATACGGAACACGGACTTTATTTTAAATTACGTGAAAATGCCTATATGGGGTATGGGGGGGGGTATAGGACCATCCTGGGAAACCTACTTCTCGACATTTGCGGTATAGGTTGTGGGGTCGCGTTTTCTTAGTCTCGTCATTTAGAACATGATAGGAAGTGTCCCGGCACGAATCGGTGAAATTTTTGAAAAAGTACGATATAGCCCCATATAGTCCCATACTGGGGGTATAGGATCAATGTTTGTCCCCCTGGGAAACGCACTTCTATACATTTGCGGTAGGGTTGTGGGGTCTCGTTTTACTCGTCTCGTCATTTAGAACATGATTGGAAGTGTCCCGGAGCGAATCGGTGAAATTTTTGAAAAAAGTCACCGATACCCATATAGACCCATATAGTCCCATACTGGGGGTATAGAATCAATGTTTGTCCCCCTGGGAAACCTACTTCTATACATTTGCGGTAGGGTTGTTTGGATTTGTTTTTCACGTCTCGTCATTTAGAACACGATAGGAAGTGTCCCGGAGCGAATCGGTGAAATTTTTGAAAAAAGTCACCGAGGCCTGGGTAGGGCCATAGGCCTATTCTGCATGGCTATGGGTGTATAGGCCCATACGGGGTGGACATGTTGGAGTCTAGGTGAGTCCCTAATGGTCCAATGGGGTCGAGTGAGGTCTTCTTTTGAAGCTCTCGTGGAGGAGCACTTGACTACACTAATGGTTCGTCCGTGTTCAATAGTCTGCGCATGCGCAGCCTGGCCCGTAGTATAGAAAGTAGGCATTTTGGGGGTATGTGGGTGTGTGTTTGGGTTAGAGATGGGCTATTCACGGTTCGAATGGGTCGTGTGAGGTATCAATGTGAAGCTTGTGTGGGGTAGAGTCAGAATGGCGTGTTTTTAAATGCAAGTCGCGTCAATCTGCGCATGCGCAGTCTGGCCGTAGTAGAGAAATCAGGCATTTTGTGGGGTATGTGGGTGTGTGTTTGGGGTAGAGATGGACCGCTATGGGTCCAAATACGTCGTGCCAGGTGTCAAAATGAAGCTTGTGTGGATTAGAGTCAGAATGGTGTGTTTTTAAGTGCAAGTCGCGTTAATCTGCGCATGCGCAGTTGGTTGTAGTAAGTCAAGTGACCATTTTGGGGCAGTACATGAAGGAATTTGGGGTCGACATGGACTATTCACGGTTCGAATGCGTCCTGGAAGGTGTCATCTTGTAGCTCTCGGGGTGTAGACCCCGATTTGAGGCCTGTTCACGTCACCTGTGACGTCATCGGTGACGTCATCAGTACGAGTAGTAAGTAAAGTGGGTATTTTGGGGCAGTGAAAGGAAGGTATTTGGTGTAGAGATGGACCATCCTTGGTCCGAATGCGTCCTGGGAGGTGTCATTTTGTAGCTCTCAGGGTGTAGACCCCGATTTGGGGGCTGTTCACAGCATCTGTGACGTCATTGGTGACGTCATCAGTACGAGTAGTAGCGAAAGTGAGCATTTTGGGGCAGTGAAGGAAGGTATTTGGGGTAGAGATGGACCATCCTTGGTCCGAATGCGTCGTGTGGGGTGTCATCTTGTAGTTTTCGGCGTGCAGACCTCGATTTGAGGCATGTTCGCGTCATCTGTGACGTCAATGGTGACTTCATCAGTAGGAGTAGTAGCGAAAGTGAGCATTTTGGGGCACTGAAAGGAGGTATTTGGTGTAGAGATGGACCATCCTTGGTCAGAATGCGTCCTGTGGGCTGTCATCTTGTAGCCTTCGGGGTGGAGATCACGATTTGGGGGAAGTCCACAGCATCTGTGACGTCATTGCTGACGAAATCAGTAGGAGTAGTAGCGAAAGTGAGCATTTTGGGGCAGTGAAAGGAGGTATTTGGTGTAGAGATGGACCATCCTTGGTCAGAATGCGTCCTGTGGGCTGTCATCTTGTGGCCTTCGGGGTGGAGATCACGATTTGGGGGAAGTCCACAGCATCTGTGACGTCATTGCTGACGAAATCAGTACAAGTAGTAGCGAAAGTTAGCATTTTGGGGTAGTGAAGGAAGGTATTTGGTGTAGAGATAGACCATCCATATCTGTCATGCATTATACCAAATCTGTGCTGTATTATACCATATCTGTCCTGAATTATACCATATCTGTGCTGTATTATACCATATCTGTCCTTGCGTTATATAATATCTGTCTGTATTGTACCAAGTCTGTCCTGTATTGTACAATGTTTGTCCTCTATTATGCCATATATGTCCTGTATTATACCAAATCTGTCCTGTATTATACAGTATCTGTCCTTTATTATACCAAATCTGTGCTGTATTATAGCATATCTATACTGTATTGTACCATATGTCCTGTATTTTACAATATACGTTCTGTATTATACAATATTTGCCCTCTATTGCCCCATATCTGTGCTGTATTATACCATATGTAATGTATTATACCATATCTGTGCTGTATTGTATCATATATGTCCTGTGTTATACCATATCTGTGCTGTATTTTACAGTATGTCCTGTATTGTACCATATATGACCTGTATTATACCATATCTGTCCTGTATTATACAATGTTTGTCCTCTAATATACCATACCTGAGATGCATTATACCGTATATCTGTGCTGTATTATACCATATCTGACCTGCATTATACCAAATATGTGCGGGATTATACCATATCTGTGCTGTATTATCCCGTGTCTGTACTGTATTATACAGTATCTGTCCTGTATTGTACCATATATGTCCTGTATTATACCATATCTGTCTTGTATTATACAATGTTTGTCCTCTATTGTATCATATCTGTCATGCATTATACCATATATATGTGCTGTATTATACCATATATGTCCTGCATTATACCAAATCTGTGCTGTACTATACCATATCTGTCCTGAATTATAACATATCTGTGCCTTATTATACAATATCTGTCCTGCATTATACCAAATCTGTGCTGTATTATACCATATCTGTTCTGTGTTATACAATATCCGCTCTGTATTTTACCAAATCTATCCTGTATGGTACCATGTTTGTCCTCTATTATACAATATTAGTTCTGTATTATGCAAAATCTGTGCTGTATTATACAGCATATGTCCTGTATTATATAAAATCTGTGCAGTGTTATACAATATTTGCCCTCTATTATACCATACCCGTGCTGTATTATACCATATGTGATGTTTTATACAATATCTGTCCTGTATTATACCATATCTGTGCTGTATTGTATCATATATGTCCTGTGTTATATCATATCTGTGCTGTATTTTACAGTATCTGTCCTGTATTGTACCATATATGACCTGTATTATACCGTATCTGTCCTGTATTATACAATGTCTGTCCTCTAATATACCATATCTGAGATGCATTATACCCTATCTCTGTGCTGTATTATACCATATCTGTCATGCATTATACCAAATATGTGCGGTATTATACCATATCTGTGCTGTATTATCACGTGTCTGTGCTGTATTATACAGTATCTGTCCTGTATTGTACCATATATGTCCTGTATTATACCATATCTGTCTTGTAGTATACAATGTTTGTCCTCTATTGTATCATATCTGTCATGCATTATACCATATATATGTGCTGTATTATATCATATCTGTCCTGCATTATAGCAAATCTGTGCTGTACTATACCATATCTCTCCTGAATTATAACATATCTGTACTTTATTATACCATATCTGTCCTGCATTATACCAAATCTGTGCTGTATTATACCATATCTGTCTTGAATTATACCATATCTGTGCTGTATTATACGATATCTGTCCTGCATTATACCAAGTATGTGTGGTATGATACCATATCTGTGCTGTGTTATACCATATCTGTGATGTATTATGCCATATCTGTGCTGTATTATACAGTATCTGTCCTGTATTATACCATATCTGTCATTCAATATACCATATATGTGCTGTATTATCCCGTGTCTACTGTATTATACAGTATCTGTCCTGTATTGTAACATATATGTCCTGTATTATACCATATCTGTCTTGTAGTATACAATGTTTGTCCTCTATTATATCATATCTGTCATGCATTATACCATATATATGGGCTGTATTATAACATATCTGCCCTGCATTATAACAAATCTGTGCTGTACTATAACATATCTGTCCTGAATTATAACATATCTGTGCTGTATTATACAATATCTGTCCTGCATTATACCAAATCTGTGCTGTATTATACCATATCTGTCTTGAATTATAACATATCTGTGCTGTATTATACAATATCTGTCCTGCATTATACCAAATCTGTGCTGTATTATACCATATCTGTTCTGTGTTATACCATAGCTGTTCTGTATTTTACCAAATCTATCCTGTATGGTACCATGTTTGTCCTCTATTATACAATATAAGTTCTGTATTATACAAAATCTGTGCTGTATTATACATATATGTCCTGTATTATATAAAATCTGTGTAGTATTATACCATGTCTGTCCTGTATTGTACCATACATGTCCTGTATTATACAACATATGTTCTGCATTATAAAATTTTTGCCCTCTATTATACCATCTCTGTGCTGTGTTATACCGGAGCTCAGAGCTCGGAAATGACGTCATCGCAGGCATGCGCATCGTGTGTGTGTGTGTTTGTGTGTGTGTGCGTGCATGTGTGCGTGTGTATGCGTATGTGTGTGTGTATGCGTCTGTTTGTCTGTGTGCATGTGTGCTTGCGTGTACGTGTATGTGTGTGTGTGTATGTTCGTGTGTGTCTGTGTGCGTAGGAGCGTACGTGTGTGTGTGTGCGTCTGTGAAAGGTGTCAAATGGGGACATTGACATGAATACACACCTTTCAAATGGGGACCCCCTCCAAACGGGGACGTCCCCGTTTGACTTAAGGCTTGAAACGTGCAGCCAAGCCTGTTTTTGGAACTCTCTAGTGAAATGAGGTAAATACGGTATACGTCCACATTTAGGCAGCAAAATTCAAGCGCGAGGTGTATGCGTGTGTTTCCCGCTCCGTGGAGAAGAAATCTGCTCAATACACACAGGTCCCCGTTTGCGCATGAATTAGTTAGTCACGTGACAACGAACGAAGAGAGATAAAACGAGACTGAAGAAAGAACAATACACGATTCGACTGCGGGCAATATTGTACGGAACGTAAGTTGGATTTTCTGATTTACTTTGAAACACTTGTTTGATGGACATAAACCGAAAACGAAACAATAGGCGTACCGTACCTAGTCAGATATTTTGTTTGTCCCCATGTTCCTGCAAATCAGAAGAAAATGCAAGAAGACAACAACAACAACAATCTCCTTGAGGAATAGTTTATTACTCAGTTGATGATACTTCAACGTTGTCATTCGATAAAGTGGTAGACGGAAAACAACAACGACAACTAGACATTGTGGGTACAATGTCCCGGTCTTTCCATGACGTCCCCCAAAGGTATTATTTCGCTGTATCGTTATGTGGCATATACTACACATTTTCCGGAAAATTTAATTTGTCAAGATTGCGAGAGCCTTAGATCGAGTGTGAACTTTCATCGTTATGTGCCGTTATTCAAACAATTGCTAAAAGATAAACTATTGAAAGTCTATGGTTTTCTGTATGAGTCCGCTCTATCTGGGCACTGAATATATGTCGCTCAATACTTATTTCATCGTGTACATCAACATACTTCAAACAGCATGCTAATTGGGGGCGGAAATTGTATCCTGCCTGCAACAATGCGAATGCATTCTTACTGTCAATTCCAAACACATATATATATTTCCTCAATCAAAATTAATGACCTGTACCAGAAACTTCAGCCTAGTATCCACAAATCGCGTGAAACAACAACGAGATGCAGTTGCAGAGATGCCCGTTCAATTACGTATTGTGGCGCGCGATTTTAGTAGACTGGGTATTGTTCTTAAATTAGTAAAGAAAACCCTACCTTCTTTGGACAGTCCATTCGTACTTCATCTGGGAACATTCCACGTAAACGGCGGCATCGAATATTCCCTCGTTTTAGGGTCTTTAATCCTAGACACCTAAATGCCACCCCTGCCGAGCTTGCTTAGAAAACAGCTAAGTTCCTACGCTCGCCGTGAAAGGAACACTCGCGCGTATTTGAAGACAGACGCGCGCACTTCCGGTGAAGCAAATTATGCACCTTGTTTGTTTCCGAATACCAGTATCGCTAAGCCCCTGTTTATGATATACCTATAATTTGACAAAGATGTATATAGATTGTGGCGAATTGGACATCCGATTTTATTTACTTTTTTGCAATAACATCGACAAATGTTTTGTTTATTATGATCTGGGTCACCCAGTTCGAAACTGGCTGCGTCCAGCGACGTCCATGAAAAGTGTTCAACGTTACATGTAGTAATAAAACAGCAAAGTGTGATAGAATTGGTTATATGTTCACTTGGCATGTCCCTATTTAGCCTACATATCATTTGCAATAATAAATTTATTGATGATGTCCCCATTTGGTTGGTTTTAAAGATTTGTCCCCACTTGGATAGTCTACACTTGACGGAAGTGCGTCCCCATTTTAGCAGCATCTTTCACGGCGAGTGTGAAATGTGTGCGTCCCCACTTTGACTAGCTTGAACACTTTTGCCAAATTTCAGAATTTGATGGATCCAAAGGTCCAGTGGGCGTCTCTATGATTGCCTTTATTGGAATCTGAGGTTCATTTCTCTCTTGGTACCTTATTAACAAAGTCCCCATTTAGAGGGGTTGTGGCAGACGTCCCCGGTTGACACCTTTCACATGTATGTGTGTGTGTGTGTGTATGCGTCTGATGCGTGTGTGTGTGTGTGTGTATGCGTCTGTGTGTCTGTGTGCGTGTGTGCATGAGGCGAGTTCTAAGGGCCCCGGAGAGAGAACAACAACAACAACAAGGATGACACATGAGAGAGGACCAATACATATGGACACATGTTCATTCCTATATTTAAAGACTCTACCACCACCAACGCCACCAACACCACCACCAACGCCACCAACGCCACCAACGCCACCTCCAACGCCACCACCAACGCCACCAACGCCACCACCGGGCGTTGACGGGCGTCAACGCCCGGTGGTGGTGGCCTGCGGCCAGAAGCCCCCGGAGAGATTTCCTGATGCCGGTGGGAACTCCCGTGTGGCAGAGCTCTTGGATCGGAGCTCTTGGAGCTCAACGCCTGTGGAGCTCAGATCTCGGAAGTGACATTTGCATACGACCTCTGTGAGGTCACTTCCGCTTCCGTTCACGTGACCGGAACTAACCTTTGACCCCGCGGTGCGGTGGAAATCTTTGCGCGCCGGGGTCAAAGGTCAGTTCCGGTCACGTGAACAGAAGCGGAAGTGACCTCACAGAGGTCGTATGCAAATGTCACTTCCGAGATCTGAGCTCCACAGGCGTTGAGCTCCAAGAGCTCCGATCCAAGAGCTCTGCCACACGGGAGTTCCCACCACCACCACCGGGCGTGGAGCTCTCGGAGCTCTGCCACACGGGGGCTACCACCACCACCACCACCACCACCACCACCGGGCGTTGACGCCAGGCAACGCCCGGTGGTGGCGTTGGTGGTGGCGTTGGTGGCGTTGGTGGTGGTGTTGGTGGCGTTGGTGGTGTTGGTGGTGGCGTTGGTGGCGTTGGTGGTGGTGTTGGTGGTGTGCGGTGGTGGTGTTGGTGGAGTTGGTGGTGGTGGTGGTAGAGTCTTTAAATATAGGAATGAACATGTGTCCATATGTATTGGTCCTCTCTCATGTGTCATCCTTGTTGTTGTTGTTGCTCTCTCTCCGGGGCTCTTAGAACTCGGCTCATGCACACACGCACACAGACACACAGACGCATACACACACACACGCATCAGACGCATACACACACACACACACGCATAAACACACGCATACAGACGTGTACACACACACACACGCGTACACACACACACACACACACACACACGTACGCACACACGCACACAGACATACACGAACATACACACACACACATACACGTACACGCAAGCACACATGCACACAGACAAACAGACGCATACACACACACAGACGCATACACACACACACATGCACGCACACACACACAAACACACACACACACGATGCGCATGCCTGCGATGACGTCATTTCCGAGCTCTGAGCTCCGGTATAACACAGCACAGAGATGGTATAATAGAGGGCAAAAATTTTATAATGCAGAACATATGTTGTATAATACAGGACATGTATGGTACAATACAGGACAGACATGGTATAATACTACACAGATTTTATATAATACAGGACATATATGTATAATACAGCACAGATTTTGTATAATACAGAACTTATATTGTATAATAGAGGACAAACATGGTACCATACAGGATAGATTTGGTAAAATACAGAACAGCTATGGTATAACACAGAACAGATATGGTATAATACAGCACAGATTTGGTATAATGCAGGACAGATATTGTATAATACAGCACAGATATGTTATAATTCAAGACAGATATGGTATAATACAGCACAGATTTGGTATAATGCAGGACAGATATTGTATAATACAGCACAGATATGTTATAATTCAGGACAGATATGTTATAGTACAGCACAGATTTGTTATAATGCAGGGCAGATATGTTATAATACAGCCCATATATATGGTATAATGCATGACAGATATGATATAATAGAGGACAAACATTGTATACTACAAGACAGATATGGTATAATACAGGACATATATGTTACAATACAGGACAGATACTGTATAATACAGTAGACACGGGATAATACAGCACATATATGGTATATTGAATAACAGATATGGTATAATACAGGACAGATACTGTATAATACAGCACAGATATGGTACAATACAGGACATATATGATACAATACAGCACAGATATGGCATAATACATCACAGATATGGTATAACACAGCACAGATATGGTATCATACCACACATATTTGGTATAATGCAGGACAGATATCGTATAATACAGCACAGGTATGGTATAATTCAAGACAGATATGGTATAATACAGCACAGATTTGGTATAATGCAGGACAGATATGGTATAATAAAGTACAGATATGTTATAATTCAGGAGAGATATGGTATAGTACAGCACAGATTTGCTATAATGCAGGACAGATATGATATAATACAGCACATATATATGGTATAATGCATGACAGATATGATACAATAGAGGACAAACATTGTATACTACAAGACAGATATGGTATAATACAGGACATATATGGTACAATACAGGACAGATACTGTATAATACAGCACAGACACGTGATAATACAGCACAGATATGGTATAATACCGCACATATTTGGTATAATGCATGACAGATATGGTATAATACAGCACAGAGATAGGGTATAATGCATCTCAGATATGGTATATTAGAGGACAGACATTGTATAATACAGGACAGATACGGTATAATACAGGTCATATATGGTACAATACAGGACAGATACTGTAAAATACAGCACAGATATGATATAACACAGGACATATATGATACAATACAGCACAGATATGGTATAATACAGGACAGATATTGTATAATACATCAAATATTGTATAACACTGCACAGATTTTATATAATACAGGACATATGCTGTATAATACAGCACAGATTTTGTATAATACAGAACTAATATTGTATAATAGAGGACAAACATGGTACCATACAGGATAGATTTGGTAAAATACAGAGCGGATATTGTATAACACAGAACAGATATGGTTAATACAGCACAGATTTGGTATAATGCAGGACAGATATTGTATAATAAAGCACAGATATGTTATAATTCAGGACAGATATGGTATAGTACAGCACAGATTTGGTATAATGCAGGACATATATGGTATAATACAGCACATATATATGGTATAATGCATGACAGATATGATACAATAGAGGACAAACATTGTATAATACAAGACAGATATGGTATAATACAGGACATATATGGTACAATACAGGACAGATACTGTATAATAGAGTACAGACACGGGATAATACAGCACAGATATGGTATAATCCCGCACATATTTGGTATAATGCAGGTCAGATATGGTATAATACAGCACAGATATACGGTATAATGCATCTCAGGTATGGTATATTAGAGGACAAACATTGTATAATACAGGACAGATATGGTATAATACAGGTCATATATGGTACAATACAGGACATACTGTAAAACACAGCACAGATATGGTATAACACAGGACATATATGATACAATACAGCACAGATATGGTATAATACAGGACAGATATTGTATAATACATGACATATGGTATAATACAGCACAGATATGGGATAATAGAGGGCAAATATTGTATAATACAGAACGTATATTGTAAAATACAGGACATATGGTACAATACAGTATAGATATGCTATAATACAGCACAGATTTGGTATAATAAAGGACAGATACTGTATAATACAGGACAGATTTGGTATAATACAGGACTTATATGGCATAATAGAGGACAAACATTGTACAATACAGGACAGACTTGGTACAATACAGACAGATATTATATAACGCAGGACAGATATGGTATAATACAGCACAGATATGGTATAATTCAGGACAGATATGGTATAATACAGCACAGATTTGGTATAATGCATGACAGATATGGATGGTCTATCTCTACACCAAATACCTTCCTTCACTACCCCAAAATGCTAACTTTCGCTACTACTTGTACTGATTTCGTCAGCAATGACGTCACAGATGCTGTGGACTTTCCCCAAATCGTGATCTCCACCCCGAAGGCCACAAGATGACAGCCCACAGGACGCATTCTGACCAAGGATGGTCCATCTCTACACCAAATACCTCCTTTCACTGCCCCAAAATGCTCACTTTCGCTACTACTCCTACTGATTTCGTCAGCAATGACGTCACAGATGCTGTGGACTTCCCCCAAATCGTTATCTCCACCCCGAAGGCTACAAGATGACAGCCCACAGGACGCATTCTGACCAAGGATGGTCCATCTCTACACCAAATACCTCCTTTCAGTGCCCCAAAATGCTCACTTTCGCTACTACTCCTACTGATGAAGTCACCATTGACGTCACAGATGACGCGAACATGCCTCAAATCGAGGTCTGCACGCCGAAAACTACAAGATGACACCCCACACGACGCATTCGGACCAAGGATGGTCCATCTCTACCCCAAATACCTTCCTTCACTGCCCCAAAATGCTCACTTTCGCTACTACTCGTACTGATGACGTCACCAATGACGTCACAGATGCTGTGAACAGCCCCAAATCGGGGTCTACACCCTGAGAGCTACAAAATGACACCTCCCAGGACGCATTCGGACCAAGGATGGTCCATCTCTACACCAAATACCTTCCTTTCACTGCCCCAAAATACCCACTTTACTTACTACTCGTACTGATGACGTCACCGATGACGTCACAGGTGACGTGAACAGGCCTCAAATCGGGGTCTACACCCCGAGAGCTACAAGATGACACCTTCCAGGACGTATTCGAACCGTGAATAGTCCATGTCGACCCCAAATACCTTCATGTACTGCCCCAAAATGGTCACTTTACTTACTACAACCAACTGCGCATGCGCAGATTAACGCGACTTGCACTTAAAAACACACCATGCTGACTCTAACCCACACAAGCTTCACTTTGACACCTTCCACGACCTATTCGGACCCATAGCGGTCCATCTCTACCCCAAACACACACCCACATACCCCCCAAAATGCCTGATTTCTCTACTACGGCCAGACTGCGCATGCGCAGATTGACGCGACTTGCATTTAAAAACACACCATTCTGACTCTACCCCACACAAGCTTCACATTGATACCTCACACGACCCATTCGAACCGTGAATAGCCCATCTCTAACCCAAACACACACCCACACACCCCCCAAAATGCCTACTTTCTATACTACGGGCCAGGCTGCGCATGCGCAGACTATTGAACACGGACGAACCATTAGTGTAGTCAAGTGCTCCTCCACGAGAGCTTCAAAATAAGACCTCGCTCGACCCCATTGGACCATTAGGGACTCACCTAGACTCCAACATGTCCACCCTGTATGGGCCTATACACCCATAGCCATGCAGAATAGGCCTATGGGCCTACCCAGGCCTCGGTGACTTTTTTCAAAAATTTCACCGATTCGCTCCGGGACACTTCCTATCGTGTTATAAATGACGAGACGTGAAAAACAAATCCAAACAACCCTACCGCAAATGTATAGAAGTGGGTTTCCCAGGGGGACAAACATTGATTCTATACCCCCAGTATGGGACTATATGGGTCTATATGGGTATCGGTGACTTTCTTCAAAAATTTCACCGATTCGCTCCGGGACACTTCCTATCATGTTCTAAATGACGAGACGAGTAAAACGAGACCCCACAACCCTACCGCAAATGTATAGAAGTGCGTTTCCCAGGGGGACAAACATTGATCCTATACCCCAGTATGGGCCTATATGGGGCTCGGTGACTTTTTTCAAAAATTTCACCGATTCGTGCCGGGACACTTCCTATCATGTTCTAAATGACGAGACTAAGAAAACGCGACCCCACAACCTATACCGCAAATGTCGAGAAGTAGGTTTCCCAGGATGGTCCTATACCCCCCCCACCCTCATACCCCATATAGGCATTTTCACGTAATTTAAAATAAAGTCCGTGTTCCGTATTTTTTCAGGAAAATTTTTACATGCATCCATCCTGGAACTAGGGGGAGATAACTCTATTGATAGGCAAGCCCCGTTAAGCCCGGCGACCTATATACCCCCCATACCCCATATAGGCATTTTCCCAGGTTTTTCGATAAAGTCCGTGTTCCGTATTTTTTTTTTTCAGGAAAAATTTTACATGCACCCACCCAACCATCAAATACCCCCTTCACATAGGCTTCACTTTGATACCTCATACAACTCCATCGGCCCATTAGGGGTTCCCCTAGATACCAAAAACGTCTATTTGCATACCCTTGGGCCACCGCGCATGCGCAGAATGCCGATATTTCAACCCCACACCCAGTCCAGCAGATGCCCCTTCACGAATGCTTCACTTTGATACCTCACTCGACCCCATCGGACCATTAGTGGCTCCCCTAGATGCCAAAACGTCTATTTGCATACCCTTGGTCCACCGCGCATGCGCAGAATGGTGACAACGCACGAGCCCCTAGTCCAGGCAGGTGCCCCTTCACGAATGCTTCACTTTGATACCTCACTCGACCCCAATGGTCCAGTAGTGGCTCCCCTAGCTCCAACACGGCTATTTCCATACCCTTGGTCCACACGAGTTGTCTCCCAGGCGTCAGTGTGTGCAGATGGCGCTATGGTTAGGATCGACGCCGTGATGTGGAAAGGGCGTCCCCACACCATCCTGGAGCCGCCATTTTGTTTGTTGATTTTCTGCGGAGATACACGGGACAATAAACACTCGACCCTAGGGTGGTACAGATGCTAGACTGATCCTGTTAACATGGTACAACACCTATAGATTATGTTTATTACTAGGACGTCAGCGAAATACTAGTACCCATCCTCCGTATGGCAGAACTGTACCACCCAGAACAAGTCTAGACATGCCTTGATCACGTGCCGCCATCTTGGATATGTCCCATAATGCATCCGGTCAAAATACTCGCTTCTGATTGGCTGAGGGCAGCGCCCCACACAACCGGAAGTGAGCGCCCCACAAATGAGGGGCAATTTCCACTTTTCCTACTACTGTCGTGTTTATAGATCTATACATATAGCCAATATTAGACTGTGCATGCGAGTCGAAACTGGCAGAAGCTGTAGCCCGGGATGTAGAGGTTGTCTTTATATATATCCATACCTATGCTCACTGTTGGACTTTTCGAGTCTGAAGAGACGGAAAACATAGCCCAAGATGTAGGTGATGCGTTTATAGATCCATACACATAACCAATTTTGAGCTTTGCAGCCTTGGATGAAGAGATCATATTTATAGCTCTTTACTAATGCTCAATATTGGACTGTTCTGAGCTTGATGCTGCGGATTTTAATTTCATGTCATGACTACAATGATAACGGAATCGAGCTAGAACTTTTACATATTGTCGTTACATCAAAACAATTATTTTGAGGACATTATTTTTTCGATTTTAACTGCACCACGTATAGGACAAAATCCCGCCTCATCGTACCATCTCCTTTGTGGGCGTTTTGACTCCATTCTTATCAAACCAGGCCAAATTAACTAAAAAATTGACGTAGATCACGAATTCTGATGTTGCCATTTTTTCATCAACATCTAGTGTGGCCATATTGGATTTCAAAATGGCCGTCATTTGAAACCTATTTTCACCGATATCTCATTACCTAAACGAGCTAGGAACATTATTCCAGTGGCTACACCCAGATTTACAGCTATCATTTGGTGGCACTACAGATTTATTTAAATGGTGGCATCTTGAATTTCAAGATGGCCGACGTCGGCTCAGGGTTGAAATTTCACAGGCAGGTCACAAAATCCGATCAACCCTGACTCAAACCTCGATAACGATTTTGTCATCAAATAATAGATTCTTTCTAATATCACTCGTATATTCTGGAATTGAAAAACAATCATCATTGGAAGAAAGCTGAAAAAAGCCCACAGTCGAGATAAAAGCGTGGCAAACATTTTTGCGATCTGTAGCAGATGAATTTCCGTAGCCTCGTTTTGATCGGTAGTCAAGAGCAACAGGTTACAAACTATTTTATACTCGTGTGTGAATTATTTCAAACCCGTTTGTCGCGATATGGATATTTCAAGCCGTGTAATCGACCATTGAGCGTATAAATTGATACGCGGTTCGGCGACAAAGAGTTTTCAACGTCACTAACTGGAAAAGTCTTTCGTACAATACTTCGTTTCAGATGTGGTTTTCATGGGCTAAAACTTGAGATGGGTCGATACAATAATATCCCGAAGCCTAGTCCAACTTTTAAGGTGTGTGGCTACGGTATGGTTGAGGATGAAATTTATTTTGTACTATGTCGTCCACTGTACTCTGCTATAAGAAAACAACATTTTAAAAAATATCATGGGTCTTGGCCATCACTTAAAAAAATAAAACTTATGTTAAACTTCCAGTCTAGAAAGGGATCATCTCCGTGGGAAAATTCACAATTGAGGCCGAAGAATTTAGAGCACAATACATTGCTATAGACAATCGTGAACATGTAAACAAAAAATAGCTATCCTGGTATGTATGTTTATATTTATATGACATTCGGTAGAGGTACATCAATCAGAAAATGACGTTAATTGCTTATATGTGAGCCAACGAGTAAACCAATGTTTTGGACGAATTGTTTAGTCAGTCTAGTCATGGAGGTAAAAGACGGCTCCATGGTCTAGTAGAGTTGTCTGTTAATTGAGCCAGTCGTATTATTTCCAAGTCAGTTGATTTGTTTCTATGTTTTGTTGATTGAGAGCACAGGGGCTCGTTACCGTTATTAATTGGGTTGATTACAGGGGGGTTCGCGGTAGGAAATAAATGGGGAAGGGAGATCAATCAAGTTGGAGCCGTCATCTCACTACGCTCACAAACCTCTTGTTTTATATCCCCTTGTCTTCCAAAAGCGAATAAACTTCCCTTTTAACAGATCGAGAAATGGTTAAAACGCATATATCTTACTTTACCTTCTCCCGATATGGCCTCTTTGTGGAAACAAGTCTATTTATCCGCCAAATTTTAACCCATATTTCCAGACTGACCCAAATCTCGATAATTCCTCTCGCCACAGTGCCGAGAACGAGCGAGACTTCTTCTCCAGGGTTCGTCGCGAGCCAACTATCAACTATCAGTTGATTTGAGACCAAATGGCGGAAGACGAGAGCGAGTAAACTGAGACTGCCTGTGTCGCAGGACACAATGTTATTATCCAGGGACAGGCAGGTACTGGAAAAAAGGTTTAAATAAGAAAAGTGGCAAATCTTTTAAAACAACAGGAAAAGACTGTTGCCCTTACAGCCACCACGGGCATAACGACGGACGGCTCGCGACGAACTCGGGCCTGGCGAGGGAGTATCGCCCGTTCTGGCCTCAGGCTCCTAAATAAAAAAAAGTCCCGATCCGTTAACCCCTATACGTAATCTCTGCCAAAGACCAGAATTTTCGCGATTTTTTTCCGCTTTCGTTGCAAGGGATTAATAGAAAGCCGTTGGTACCACTGGCAAGTATTGTATTTGTTCTATTCAGCTGCAAATTTTATTTCGATTCACCGCTCGATAACATACCTCGCCGGGGCACTATTTGCGGGGCCTGGGCACTGCTTTCAGCAGGCAGAGAAAACAGCGAAATAAGCACCTCATGTGTAGAGGCGCGCACAGCTTGAAATAATGACGGTAAAAGTTTGACAAGAAGTTTGTCACCTTGTAGCGCTTGAAATAAACTACTTCCTGTCGAAAGATGAAAGTCTCAACTCAATTAGGGAACCAGCTAGGTACAGTTTTGTTGATACTGCCGAACGTGTAAATTATTTAGGAGCCTGATGCCTACTAGATCAACATTTTCTGAACGTACTTGATCAAATTGTGTTTGAAAATGGACTCTAGGTAAGGTATACACCGCTAAATTGGGTATCGTAGCTCAACTTATTTATTGTTTGGTGGGAATTCGCAAGATTCCATTCAATGTGTGGGTTGAGGTCGGGTGGGATCGTTTTATTAAGGGGGTGGGGGTATATTTGTTGTGTGTTTATACTGATTGAAATCAGCTATTC
>JAVTVY010048751.1:0-22579 GCA_036873755.1 Hanleya hanleyi
ATGAATAAGCCCCCAAAGACATCTAACTCTCCTTGGAATGGACTGGTAATTATCTGACCATCGCTGAATAGTATTTATGAATAAAGGAGACGATGTAATCTTCGCATAGGGCATTTGTTTTCACTCAAAGTTGAACGATCTTGTCGTGTTGTTGTTGTAAAGAAACCAGCATGTCGTTCGCATGTACGCATTGTACGATGTTGAAACTGAAACCAAAGTTTGATTGTACCGTAGTTAATACAGTTTGAATGGATAATTCAAAGACAGCGAACTGATTTAGCCACAATATAAACCTGACTAGATCATTCTGTGATTTGAAGATACATAAAGAAGACTTGAAATTTTTTTATACTGTCAAAACTTTTTTAAATTTAATGAGATGGTGCAAACATGGAGGTAAAATCGGATCCGATTTTTCCCTACATGGTGCAAACAAACCAAAACAACTGAAGTTGATTTTTAAAATTACTAGACTAGGCATCCATTTTCTGGCATTGAATTTAACTGATCTGTCTATTATCCTGAAACAAGTGTCCCACATTAGGGCAGCACAGAAACATTTCAAATGCTTGCCCCATTAACAAAAGTCTGGCGTACTGCATTTACATGATTTAGGTCAAACGACACGTTATGGGCAAATCCATTCTTTCAATAAGGGTGGTCAAGTCAAACTGTTTGGCACTTATTTGCAGCCTTCAATAACCAAACATGGTAAACTTATGTATCTGTCTAGTGTCTGCATGATCCTATCGAAAGTGAGCCAATTTTAAAAATTAATTTGAATTGCCTTGTGTAATCTTGTCTTGTTGACATCCACAATGTGACAAAATGTGCTGAAAATAGATGGTATCTTAGACCTTGGTAAATTAAGAACATAAAACTGAAGATGTTAAATTATCTGTTTGTTGCTTTATTTTCACAATTGAAATACATAGCGGTATTGACAGGCTCCATTGATGGTCGTATGAAAATTTGTTATATATATTACTTATGGCGGTTGCAAAATTAGAAATAAACTCAATAGAAGTCTGTCGGCCGGCGACAAAAACGTAAAAATACTCAATTCAGGTGAAAAAAATATCGAATTTTCAGTATCAATTTTCAGTATCCGGTGGCAAAAATTTGGACTTCTATGAAACCCTGCTTGTATGATAGGAGACGATCGTATCAACAGACTTCCAGACTTTTTCTGGTTTTTTTTCCACCAAAAAACGAGGTTGCCCGCCGGACCACCGTCTGTCCTAAACAGGTTGCCCGAAAAAAATTCTAGTTGCCCCGGGCAATCGGGCAAATGGCTATTTCGCACCCTGATGACCAATAATAATTATCTCAAATGAGACAAGATTTCGTAAAATCTAGTTGGAACTGGAAATGATCATTTGCAAACTTGCATGAAAAGAAAGGACAAAATCAGTTTGCCAAGATTGTGGAATTTTTCCAGTTATTTTCAACTACATTTGTTCCTCAATATAACACTGAAGTTGGGGAACAAAATATTAACTGCTCTATATACGGGTCAGTGTTTTGAGAGAATTCATGTCAGCAGCAAACATATCACATCTAAATGATGGGGGTCATCCCAGAGGCTGCACTATATGGAAACCTGATTTATAATGAACTGTGCTAAAGGAGGGACATGTGTACATGTATCAAATCATTTCAAATTTTAGACCAATCATTATATAGACCAACTGATCCCATATCTTCCTCACTTTATGAAATGTTGAGGTTGATTACATTATCAAGTGAGTAATTCGGGTTGTACGAAAAAAAGACAAATGCCCTGACCCAGTGTAAGCTTACCTCAGGTTTGGCGAAGGTCATGTTACAAACTTTACAATTGCTGCCATCTTCTTCGTCAGAGCTGGAGTCTGTAACAACTGAAAACAGAACTTGAAGGATAACTAGACTCAACAAGTTTCTGCTCTAGATTTCAGTTCGGATAATTTCTTTGTGAACTGATAAGTTTTACCAGAATAATTAATTTTACTTAGGAAAAGTATTTTAGTAGAGAGCATTTAATTGCATAGTGTGCAACCATTTAAATCCATGTATGTCAGAGATGAGGTAATTAATTTTTACCCTGTGAACCAGGAAGGTTCCCATTCTTTCTACTTAATAATAAAATAAATGCATGTACAAATTAAGGCAAAAAAAAAACAAATAAATACAACATATACTGCTTTCTGATTATCCGACAGTCTAAATGAATCTTGCTGGTTGGAAAAAAAATCAGTTGATTTGAAAATTCAGGACTACTTCCACATTTTACGACAACCGTAAAGCGACACAGACTGTGTTTTACGATAGTTCTGTCAAAGTGCAGCACCTCCTGCCGTGAATGTGTGCCGTCATTTCCATCATTGGTGAACTCAAATGCAATAATCAGGGTCATAAGGAAGTCCCAAAGAACGTTAGCTTTGAAACAGAAGTTGAAGAACTATGCATAGATAGGGTATCTTATGTGCCAATGTAGGTAAATTACCAGTGCATACCAGTGTCGCAGCAATTCAATATAAACTGACCTTTTTTGTCTGATTCATCGTCTATCGTAATAACCAAGGGAACATCCGGTGTCTTGGTAATTGGAGTAACTATGACACAAATATGGGAAATATGGAAGGCATACATGTACATATAGTAAAGGAGATGGTACGATAAGGCAGCATTTTGGCCTATACGTGGTGAAGTTAAAATAAAATGAAAAACATTAAATGTTCTAAAAATAATTGTGTTTTAATGTAACTGCAAGAGAAACTATATGTAATCAATATGTGGAAGTTCTAGCTCAATTGTGCTATGATTTTAGTTATGACATGAAGATGAAATCCACAGAATGTGCTATTTCATGGAATAAGGGTCTAAGTTCAGTCATTCAAAAAAACATTAAAACATAAAGGATCGCATTTAATGTGCATTTAAATGACTCGACTTGGACCCTTTTTCATGAAATCGCACATATTTTGTATTTCAATTTCATGTCATGTGTATAATCATAAGACAATCGAGCTAGAACTTTGACATATTGTGTAAAAATATTTTCTCTTGCCGTTACATTGAAACAGTTATTTTTATGACATTTTAAATGGTAAAAATTTTATTTGTCAGGGAAGTTGATTGTCCACTAAATGGCTGCAGCTCAACAGGGATTCATAGACGTCCGTTTTTACTACCGTTAAACGGTAGAAAAAAAATGTCAAAAACTGAATATAGACAGCAAAAAACTCAAAAGTGTACGTTTTGGACAAGAAATACTCAATGTTTTTGACGAAAACTCAATACTCGAAATGGTGCAAATTATTTCAGTGATGTGAAAATCATCGCCGATCCTTCGACAATTTGCGAGTTCTGCGAAACGTACACAAACGGATTCAGATTTTGCTGACGTAATGCGCTAACTAAACCTCGGAGACCTTTGCTCGATTATTTTTTGGGAGCCTCGAATACTCTCTGTAATGGTTCCCGACTGGCGCCGAAGGTATGAGTGTATTCTCCTCCGCTCGGCTGCTGGTGCGCAGCTACCTACGTTAAATCCAACAGACGAAAACAGTCTATATGAAGGAATTGAATGCTAGCTGGCGGTCTGCAGACGAAAAATACACGAGGGTGAAAATGAAACCTGGTCCTGGGACATTTTGGATATCAGTTAGCAGATGAATTTGATTCGGATTCGTTCATAATTAGAATGACAAACAATTTTCCCTAAGACAGAACATCGGGCAAAGTAGAATCAAGCGGTAGGAAACTGATGAAAATAAAAATGGATCGTTGCTACGGCCGAGACATTGCGTGTATGATACCCGTCATGAACAACAACAACAACGCGGTCTAGCACTTTACGTTGAGAACATGCATTTCTTCAGAAGTCGGTTTCTTTGAGGTCTAGATTTTAACTTTAACGGCATTGCATTTCTTGTTTATGTCCGTGAGTCTTGAATTTTTGTTGGTAATTTTTATCTTTCACTGTAAAAACCATCATGGTATAAAATGAGAAAATGTGGTACAAAAATATCTGGAATTTCCTTATTTTTTTAAATGTTTTTGCGTATCTCATATAAATCCATAGCCTAGTCTTTATATAAAGGTTCATTAATAACAATTGTTGATTTACTGCTTGTCAGGGAATGCAGCAGGTGGCCAGATTTTTATTTATTTATTTATTTTTTATTTTTTTATGATTATTATTTTTTTTTGCAATGCAGACAATTCCAATATTTGTTTCATATGCAATACAAAGATACAAATGAAATAAAATTAAGAGTATATACTTACCACTTACCAAACACGTTTAGGTTGAATACTGCTCATCAATGGAGATAATCACTCGCCTGAACTAATTTGTGCTATTATAGGTGTGCTAACCACCCTCCTCAGAATAAATGAGGCGATTTCAATTTTTCCCATTGAGAAGTTTACATCTAGTTGTGCAGTAACTAGCACTAGTGAAAATGGCAACTGGTCACGAAATGCTTGGTTCCGCAAATTTGGATTCTTTGGATTCTCACAAACTAAGCCACTAAGAATCCAACTGGATTCTCGCAAAATTTTGCAAAATTCTACCCACGCAGTTCCTTTGTTCTGAAGTTTGACGGCAACCATGCGATGGACGTAAAGTAGAAGTCTGAGTTCAAGACATCATTCTGCTTGACAGCTGCTACATCTTACGTGAAAATCCGCTGATGATGTAAGGATTTTATAGCGTCTCTTGCAAGCGTTATATGATAATTATCTTTGAATGTTTATGATAGTTTGTGATCTCTTACCGCTGTTGGTGTTGCTACAAACACGAGGTCCAAAAAAATGAAATCTATTAAAATAATTGAGCAAGTTACAATACAGAACATGTGTTTTTTTGTCATTCAGATGACCATTATCCAAATCACATTAGATAGCTCACCTTAGTACTACAGAAACTATTTGTTCATATCTTAATTGGTAGGGTGGTAAAAACATTCAAAAACTCAATATCAATTTGTGGGTGGGCCGTAAAAACTTGGAAAAACTCAATTTGAGCATAAAAAGAACTCAATATTTTATAGTGGGTAGTAAAAATTTGGACTTCTATGAATCCCTGCTCAATCATCATCTCTCTGTCATTGGTAATATATATGATGCAGGCAGGGAAAAAAAATACTATTCTTCTACACACAGATAAAACTATACAATCAGAGACTTTCAAATTATCTGACCTGTCCACTGAGCAGATTAGCATCAAAATGTTACCTATTTCAATATATTAAATAAAAGACAACTGGAACTGGTTTCTGAGGGGTTACGTACAGGAACTGACTCGATCTAGAATGATGGGACTGAACAATAATAACAACAAACCTTTTTTGTCTGATGCTTCTGTTGCTGTTGGCTTATTTACAGTGCTTGAACCCGATCCAACAACATCTGTGACGGCGGTTTTCATGGGAACAGTTTTTTCTCCAGAAACTGCAATATTTTAGAAGATATGGGACCATTATTCCAACAGACAGACCCATATGAACATGGCCCAACAGAACAGGGTCCATCACCAAGCATTTTTTGGTCCAATGAATAATTTTGATAAGGCCTTTGCAAATCGGTAATAATGCATGCCACCCCAATGAAATCCACTCGGTCTGGTACCATTTATTTTGGAAGTTTGCACACAGACAGCTAGTCACAAATGTTTGCATTGATATATTATTTCTTTTCACAGATGTTTTGGAATTTCTCATATGACAGGCACCAGAAGCACCGAATATGGGTCTGTGACCAAAGGAGAGAGCAGAGCAACCAAGAGTGGCATGTGACTGTCTGCATCAGCGCAGATTTCCTGAAACTGCCAATAAAATGTTCCAGATTTACAATGTAAGGGAGATCACTCTTTTAGGGGTTACAAGGATTTTCTGTTTATGAGTTATCTCCCCTGTGGTATGTTATAGAAAGCAACACCCTGCTACTACAGTCTGTCCTGAGTGGGGGCGAACACTCGACCCTCGTGCCGACAGCCGAACCTCTCTAACCCACTCGGCCACCAAATCACTCTACAAGAGACTGTGTTTAAAGTCTATTAATTCTTCGCATACGCTTCGCACATGCGCTTGTTTTACCTAGAAGAACTATGACGTCATCTGGTTTCTGTTTGATAGTTCCTGCTCTTCTCCCCTGCATACCGCTCTTCAGTGTCCGAGAGAGAAATGGGTATGCGGTAAATCCAAGAAGCGAAATCTCACCCGTTTTAGTACTGAATAAGTAACAGACTGTTGTGGCAGTTTCTTATCCCATTTTAGTATGCTTGAATAGCCAGTTCATGAACTTCAAGAATTTTATTTGAGAGCAGCACCCACATTTTTTGCTACCACAGAGAATCCATTTTTTTTTTTTTTTTTCTCATGTTTTCTGATTAATGTAAACCTAGCTGGCCTTGATGGGGCGGAATCATAACAGATCTCCTTTTGAATTTATAGAAAAACAAACCTTGTTTGGGAGGCTCTGCAGATGTGGCTGGTAAATGCGAGTTTGAAGGAGGACCAGTTGTTACTTCAGACTTCATCTTTGAGGCAAGTTTGCTTTCTTCCAGCTTCATTTTGAAGGCAGCTCTTTGTTGGGTCATGGGGTCCTGGACGTGTAATTTGTAAGCCTGTAAAATCTTCTTGTTCTCCAGTTTCTTTTTAAATAGAGTTCTTTGTTCGTGCATTGCATCCTGGGCATGTAAGTCGAAAGCCTGCAAAATATAGATAAAACATTCTGGATACAGTATGCATAGAGGCAAATGGAGATGCACCAAACCTGTTCTATTATCCCATTGAATTGGGACAGAAGCTAGCACTCATAGGAAAATTATATAATTTAATACTGTTCTCTGACCATTTTATATGTACATGTATGGTCCTGATTAGGGGTCCCCGATTAGTATCCTCCATAATGCAGGTCTGTATAGTCTGTACAAGCCCCACATGCAGATCAGGACATTAGAGTTAGGCCATTGTCCCTTGACTGGTTGTTTAGCATGACCTTGACATTTTGAATACACATGCTAGATGCTACAATTATTAATTATAAATCATTAAATAGCAAACCAATTGTATAGGACCATGAAGAAAATGAGTAAGTTTTACTCAAGAATGTAAATCGCTCATTTATTTTGAATATTTGCCCTCAAAATATTGATGCGGGCTGGTCATGCTAAACAACCAATCAAGTGACAATGGCCTTATTACTGAAATAGTTCTTTGTTCAGCTACAGCTGACACAAAGAATGTGTTCGCATCTGATGAAAACTGTGACCCGGATTCTGCACATTTACTGATCAATGATACAGGATTTTAGCATTTATAAAACATACCCAAGTAGTTGTTCCAGACTGAACTGTTTTATATGTAGAATGAACACTGCTGGACTGAAATGCGTAATTTGAATTTTAAGTTGCATGCACACGTATTCTTCAATTTTGAAGTTTGGTGAAATCAGCAGCAGGCCTACTAGTTCTAAATGAAGAGTGAATGGATATGATTTTACATCACTTTCAACACTATTTCAGTCATATCACAACATTTGGTTTCTATTCCTTGTCACACCCGGAAACCACATGGGTGGGGTCCTATTCCTATTAACACTCAAGAATCCATGGGTGCCCCAGTTAATCGCCTCTTATGACAATCTCTCTCGGGGCTGCACCAATTACATGAACGATCATTTCATTCGCGCAGGGGTTACGCGGATGAAGTTCCGTGTAACCCGTTGTCCGTTCAAATGAATAAAATTTATATCTTACGGATATTTGTAATTTTCCAAACTGTGAACCGGTGCATCAAGTGTCCGCGATACTAGGATACTAGCTGCTTGTTGATTGAATGGGAGATGCCAACAGTGATGTGTGGACTCGCGCAATTGGACATAATCTAGAAGCGACACAATAGTCGATCGAATCGTTGGAGAAAACTAAATCTGTGTCTGTGAAAACTTTCAAAAAATGGCCATTCGCTGAAGACCGCTGCAGTATATGCAGCATCAACTGGGAAGCAATTGAAAAGGCCAAACGTCGCGGTCTCCGGGGTGCTGTCATGAGCTCAGTGAAACAGTATGTAAATGGCATTCTCCCTCCTAACACAAGGAATTATTTAACTTTTTAAGTGGGTTACCCCCCAAAAAATGCGCAACCTGTTTTTGGGTTACGCGAACAGAAAATGGTTACCTGAAAGTTTTTTTGGCGTAACTCTTTTTCAGGTTACCTGGATTTCAAATTTGTGCAGGCCGGTCTCTGAGGGGCTGAGGCCTATTCTTACCATAACCTGCAGTGTGCACAATGAACGACACCCTTAGTCAATCCCTGGAAGCCACAGGGCTTCTTTTGAGGAGATAAATCTGGGCTCTACAAACTGTGTCAGAGATAAAATTAAATGATAGCAACTAAGAGATGACATGGCAACATAAATGCCTAACTAATAACTGACCCACTGCAAGACATTACAAATCTCATCAAGCTCTCGTTCTATGGTTGGACAGTTTCCGATTCTGGGTTATGATGACCTCAGAATGTTACACTCCAACACAGTTTGTAATCCCCTGTTGTAAGGGATTGGTCATATCATACATGACGGATAGACCACTAAATGTTTCATAGGCAACAAAGTCTTTGTAAAGGGAGACTACTCTGTTGTCTTTCATTAGAAAATGGCAGCCACGTGCGACAGTCTTGGAAATCCTTTCCTAGATTTGAAGTTCCAGACTTCAATTAAACAGTTGGAAGTTCATAAATGATTAGTCTGTGATAGGTCTACTGAAAATCAAGGGTGATTGATTTATTATAACTTCCGATCACATTTTTCCCCAAAAATCGTGGGTGATCGATTTCTGATAGGGTAATCGATTTACTAGAGGAAATACCATTATGTGGTATTCCAAGCCATTCTTCCAAATTCTTATCGGGAAAATGTATTTCACTGTGGTTGGAATGGTTGAACTACATCATAATATTACTTCATAACATACAGGCCTACCTCTTGGTTTTCAGCTTGAAATTTACACAATGCACAAAACAGAAGCTTGGTCATGTTGGCAGCATCTTCAGCTGGAGTAAGAAAACAAAACACAGATTGAAACTACAATGATAATACATGTAGGCCCTACCATACACGAACCGTGCCAAGTTCTAAGAAGGCGACATTTGCAAATTGCAATCGGATGGATATTTGGTGTATGATGAAATTTCACATTATGAAAGTATATAATCCGGGATCAAAATAATTGAATAATTTATTCACTCGCTTGCACATATCACTTTCAAATCCCATTCCAATATTTGGCTATGGTGACAATGTTACTTACAGAGCAAATTAAGTGCCATGCGGCATGGTAATTGTGAAGAAAAACTGCTTGAGCCAATTTAGGTTGTCCCAAATAGGTAGACAGGTAATATTTTGACCCCTGATAGTATGAGGCTTCATGTAACAAACTACATGTATGTGGTGGGCCTCTTTAGACTGGTTTTCCTTTTTTTCCGTGGGGGAGGAGGAACAAACCCTGCATTTCAAAACTATCCTTTTATTACTGTAGGGGGGTATACGTACGGGCATGTACACTGTATGGAGAGTTTCATTTCGATTATTTATCTAGCGTAATCATCGGTTTATCATCAATCAACTCACAACTGTGTTTTTCTTCTGTTTCCTTCTTCACAGCATTGCTTTTCTCTTCAGTTTCCTTAAGTTTCTTCTCAGCATTGCTTTCTTCAGTTTTCTCAAGATACTTCGTTCCATCGGTGCTTTTCTCTTCTGTTACCTTTGTTGTCTCCTTCTCCACATTGCTTTTTTCTTCTATTTCGTTGTTATCATTGCTTTGTTCTTCGGTTCCCTGTTTCTCAGTCTTGCTGTTTTCTTCGGTTTCCTTCTTATCATCACTGCTTTTTACTTCTGTTTCCTTCTTCTCAGAATCACATTTTTCATCTGTTATCATCTCCTTCACATTTCGTTTTTCTTCATTTTCCATTTTCTCAGCCTTGATCTTTTCTTCTGTTTCCTTCTTCTCATCACTGTTTTTCCCTTCTGTTTCCTTCTTCTCGTCATTGTTTTTCCCTTCTGTTTCCTGCTTCTCATCACTGTTTTTCCCTTCTGTTTCCTTCTTCTCGTCATTGTTTTTCCCTTCTGTTTCCTTCTTCTCATCACTGTTTTTCCCTTCTGTTTCCTTCTTCCCGTCATTGTTTTTCCCTTCTGTTTCCTTCTTCTCATCACTGTTTTTCCCTTCTGTTTCCTTCTTCTCATCATTGTTTTTCCCTTCTGTTTCCTGCTTCTCATCATTGCTTTTCCCTTCTGTTTCCTTCTTCTCATCATTGCTTTTCCCTTCTATTTCGTTCTTCCCGTCATTGCTTTTCCCTTCTGTTTCCTTCTTCTCGTCATTGCTTTTCCCTTCTGTTTCCTGCTTCTCGTCATTGCTTTTCCCTTCTGTTTCCTTCTTCTCATCATTGCTTTTCTCTTCTATTTCCTTCTTCTCATCATTGCTCTTTTCTTTGGGTTTCTCTTCCTCATCAAAAGAATCATCTCCTACGATCTCATTCGCAGTAGATTGTTCATCTTCGTCCGAGTCTAAATCGAGTCCAAGTTCCGTTTCTGTGAGTGGGGGTTCTGAGTCAACCCCGGCCAACAGAACATCTTCATCGAACACCGCGTCCCAGAGGGTACCCTTCGTACCTTCTTTCTTCGCCTGTTCGACGGTTGCAGGTTTCATTTCAGGTTTTTCTGAGGGTTTTTCTTCGGTTTTGATCTTGGTGGCATCCACTGTTCTGATCTGCGCAGGTCTTACTGCTGGGAATCCCTGCCTCGGTCTTGGCCATCCACTAGGCCACCGGGTGATGACCATGCCCCTAGGCATATAGGTCTGATGTGCACGAGTGGCCCAATACGACTCTGGCACAGTAGGCCTCATGGCTCGCTGTGGTAGTCTCATGGGGGGTCTACGAGGGGGGAAACCCCCTGGCATACGGTTCCCTTGATAGTATGGGGGTCCCGGAGGGCCTGGGGGTCCTGGTCTATACATCGTGACTCTGTATCAGACGACCTGGAAAATACGAGATAATGAAGAATCTTACAATCACCTATCATGAATCAAATACTTCAAATACACAAGTAAATATAAAGTAGCAATATATGGTGGTAACAAGCAATTGCTGAAATACTGAAACACTTTGACCAGAATGAGAGGACCTGGAGAATATGAGTCAATGTTGCTAAATTTGAATAGGCTTCTGCTCTGTGGCAATAATGTAGGTGTTATTAAAGTTTGGAGCTTTCATTCTCATGATATGGTGGCAACAACAAACGGTGACGGCTGTACATACATGATGACAGCAATACCCCCCAAGTCTATTTTGATTGCGGGGTAAAGCACTTTCATGCCCAATGCCGTCTTGAATGAAATATAGCGAGACACTAGCTACGAAATTTAGCTCTCTACCATCTGCCAAGCATGCAAAGATTTACGCAATTTGCGATTGGTCTTTTACCTCTGTCCTGTCTTTTACCCCTGATAAAGCCAATAAAATTCTTTAGTATACGCAAAAACCATATACGGAATGAAGTGTGCGAATATGTCTTAATGTCACTTTCAACAATATTTCAGTTATATTGATCACAATATTGGAGTCATTTTCCTTTTCACGCGCAAAAAAAAAATCCACCGGTAGAGTTTTATTCCTTTTCACACTCGAGATGCCCATGGATGCCCCACTTAGTCATCTCTTAGGCCATTATCACTTGATTGGTTGTCCAGCTGGACCTTGATTTTTTAAATACACATGCTAGATGCTATAATTATTTATTATTAATTGTTAAATTGCAAGCCAATTGTATACGAATATGAAGAAAATGAGTAAATTTTAATCAAGAACATGTAAATCCCTCATCTATTTTAATTATTTGCCCTCAAAATATCGATGAGAGCTGGTCATGCTAAACAACTAACAGGGCCTGATCTAGACTTTTAGTTTGGGCACCCTTACCTGGCGCAGAGTGTGATAAGTTATAGTGAAATAGGCCGCGATGTGGGACTGTCGAAGCCCATGGAAGCTGTGGGAGTATTGAATGGTCTAAATACAGCCTGATAACTTAATATTTGGCAATAGTAATTGCATTAATATAGGTTTCAGCCTGTTCAGAGGGAATTTGCTAACAAAAATATATATATATTTTTTTTTTTCTCATTTGGGCGCCCAAATTCATGGCGCCCAAACCCGTTATAACGGGTTCAAAAACGGCCTGGATCAGGCCCTGACTAATCAAGTGACAATGGCCTTACGACTCTTACAAACATTTTACCTTTAATTCATTCAGTCTGTCTAGTCAAAAAGATGTTGTTGACGTGTAGTAGGGTACTTCAAGTTGATGAACTGTCACAAGAGTCATCATGTGACAGACCAGAGTGAAAGATGGCTGGTAAGCTTTGAGTAAATGCATACATGTACAGATTGAAGACGAATGTCGATTTTGTAATAAATCACATTGAAATGTCTGAACTATAGGTTTGTGAGTAGAGTTTAAACTCTCACTATTGGTGGATTCAGGGTTCAACCGCATCAACCATGCTTGGGACCAGATTATGGAGTCGGTCTTGACAGGATTCTGGTTTATCAAGGTTCAAAATACTCAATTATATTTAAGTACTGGTATGGATAACGTCTGTATTGAGAGGTTGGTACGTTTACCCAGGTCAGGTATTTAGGTTACCCTAATTTGGGCACAACCTCTATTCAACGAGGTAACATTTTTAGGCAGGGAAATCAGTGCTGTAACTTAACTTTTTGGACAACCTGCAGTCAGGGCAGGCTCCAGCCTGAATCAGCCTGCCCCCTTTTTGGACTGCCTGCAATCAGGGCAGGCTCCAGCCTAAATCAGCCTGCCCACAAAGAAGACTGCCTGGCCCGCACCCCAGCGTTTCACTCGAATAGTACATGTACTGTATTAATTCAAGTAACAATTAAAATCTATTTTCCGACAATTGTGTTTTGTTGTTATTGCCGCTGTAAGTTAACGTGTTCTACAGCATAACAGAACTTGGAGCTGAGTAAGGTCTTAGAATCTTTGAGATAAGCAATGTTAATAGAGATAAATCTTTTATAAAGACTAAAAAGTTTTCCAAAGCAATTTTCTCAGATTTTTTCTGTTGAAGATTTATGTTAATCTAAGAAACTATGCTATCTCTGGAATTCTAAGAGCTTAACCAGTTTGCCTTAACTAAGCTAATACTGAGTAATAATTTAAAAAAAAATCCACCACACAGTTTACACATGGATTGGTTTATATCATTCATTTTATTTATGGTATTAAAACCCAAAAATGTTACCACTCCAATTACCATTGTGTCAAATAATGTAAATTAATCTCATTGAAATACTTCTTAATCACAGCAAAATGTTTTCAAGAACAAGATTTTATCATTGACCGACATAAGTTACACACAATGACGTTTTGCCCGTCTGATCCTTTGATTTCATCCGACCACGGAAATTCATCTCGCCATGAAGGCACGAAGGTTCGTTTGCGTTTTTCTCTGTCATATAGTCTATTGCGCTTGGACGATGTTCCAGTGTTTGTTGTTTTGTTTGTTGGCGAATAGTTCGTCAAAAACTTGTGCATCTGGCAGGAAATGGCGGCCAATACGTGCCCTCTCCACGAAGCGGCTTTTATCGCGTGATCGTATACAGTTGAACTATCCGTGGTAGATAATCGAATCATGGAGAATATATCCTTGGATACGGAGAACGATGGGAGCTCTTCTATGTGGAGGTGAATATCGACATACTCCAAGCGCGACGATAACGAGAAACTTAACATAAACGACGATGATTTAGGTAGAATTGTTGACCAATACATGATAGACAAACAAGTGCATGCCCGCCATTAAATAATAGACAAGTGAGTGATAATAAAGTGCATGCCCCCACGGGCAGGAGTATCGAAAGTACGGCATGCCCGCACATTTTTTTGCCTGCATTTGCATGCGGGCAGGCGTTAAGTTACAGCACTGGAAATGCGCCCAATCAGTGAAAATATTCAAAGTCCCCAAACTCTGGGACAATAGGCAGGCTTTGACCCCAATATGATGCTAAATTAATGAGGTATCAACTCATATTTTATGAACTATCAATTAAGTTTGCCTGGCAGTTCCAAAATGAGGCAAACAAAGATGGCGCCAGACACGCTGCCGTTTTGGAGAACAGCTTGACTTTGAAAAAATACTATAAAATATGGTAAGTAATCTGCATGTCTTGTGTTTATTTTTGTTATTGACAACATACTCCACCTTCCCACAAACTTTGCTGACAGGATGGAAATATGAATTTTACAGATTTCTAGAGAGGATGTCCTGGACAAATACGCTGAACATTATCATCTTTCAAAGTCGTGGTCTTTGGATGAACGGGAGGAAACACTTTGGGTTACGATTAATTCAGCCTAATTGGGGTGAGGATTCATGACGTCATTCACCCAAATTGGGCGGAATCATCCCTTTTCGCCGGAATCAGGTCAATTTCAACATTTCCCCCACCTGTTTATCTGTTCACATAAAAAATAATATAAACTATTCCTATTCTACGCGACTTCAATTTTGCCATAATCCATAAGCTACCAGTAGGGTGATCAAACACAATATTAAATTTTGAACATATATTTTTGTACAATGCAATATATTCAGTATTGTCAATATCAGTAATATTGCATGCAACAACAACAACAACCCAACTCATGCAGGTGCACACAAATGCTCATAATTCAACTTTCCCTCTCATTCCTCGATTTAGCATTAGTTCGGACACTGTATGACTCACTCTGTCGTTATAATATCCACTTGGAATGAGTAGTTCTACTTCGCTTACTGGCAAATTATCAACTATTTCCCCAAATTTATAACATTAACAATTCTCCACAAACATGACGAACTGGCTTTCAGGATCTCCGCCTACGTTGATGCACTTCCAAATAGACCTTATTTCAATAGAAATTACCGCTGAATGGAGAGTGAAACTATACAAGGGCGGTAACAAAGAGCACGAGGTAGGATATGAGTTAGCTCCCTTATTGATTATTGAAATGAATTTATTTCAGTCAAAGATGAGAGAAACGTTTTTAGTGAAAATAAAATAAAGACTATTTGAAAAAAATACTAATGTTCCCACGGACGAGTAATAACAGGGAAAATACATGAAAACATGGGGTCCGTCACGATAGAATTCATGATTAAAAAAAAACAATAAAATAAAATAAAATAAAAACATTAAAAAATAATAATATAAATGATAATAATAATAATAAGAATGAGACCAATATGTGGAACAGCTTATAAATATAATTTTCATAGCTGTACCGGTACTGTCTTTGTCGCGTATTTAGTCCTTGTAATTTTGATTGTATGATGATTATAATATATATATGCGGATAATAAATTCAACGATTTATAAAACAAAAGAATGAGGAGCCAATGTTGCGTGTCACCGTAAATAGCAAAATATAGATGTTTTGAATTATTTGTGAAGAAGATTATCAGACCTTTACAAATGAATTATATAGATTTAAAAATCGTCTTCATATTCCATCTTATTTCTTCATAATTATGTTTCGAGGGTTTTGAAATTCATTTTTCCGCCTTAAAAGTAAGCTTCAAAGCTTCAAAACTCAATGTTAAGCCTCAGAGATTAATTCAAACTGAACTGTTTATATATCTATGCTGCTTGATTCTTCAATAAAATAACCCACCGTGGCACTGGCGAGAAATTGAAGGAAATATTCAGGGAACATCTTTTAACTGATACGACGATTGGAAAAGTTATTCCAGTTTTTTTTTTTTTTTTAGCATTTCATGCTTTGAAACTGAATTTGAGGTGAAGGATATATACCTTTGAATTTTGGCAATGATTTTGACGGATATTTTATATATCTGAATCATGTTGTTCCACGCATACAAGAGCCAATTTCTTCAACAGGGTACGTCCTTTCATTGTTCAGTTATCCGTCTAATAGCTTTCCTATAGTCAATAGTGTATAAGGTTTGTTGCTGACTGGCTGCTTACCAAATTTTACTAAGATACCCTTTTCATTGCTGGAATGTAGCCTTGCTGGACCATATCACCCGATTACTCTTCGCCATAATCTCCTCTTACGTAGTCTACTGTTGTTATTCCTCTCTTCAATATCATCACTATACCCATATAGGCCTACTTGTCTTCAGCTTTGATGTTCAGAATTACGGTGCTGGTAATTGCATTTAGATCGATAATTAGACGACCATAAGGCGAATATATGGCGTCTTCATGGGTTTCCATAAGGTGCTTTAGCCGTTGGGGACAAATGTGACCCAGTACGAAAAAGTTAAGGTTGTCGGGTTATCAAAAGAAGAGCATACTGATAATTTAAACCGATATCTCTTGAAACTTTTCTAACATGTCTGAAATCCTCATGTCCTGTTTGGACAGACAGAGACAGAGACAGAGACAGAGACAGACAGAGAATTAAATTTAAAGGTCCAACCAAAAGGTCTTCACACCCCATGCTTTTTTTGCTAAAATTTGTAAGAGGGTACGTATATTTGACATTTTATATCTGTTTATTGATTTTGGGAATGGTCGACGTTGTAGTAGGGAAAGGCTAAATCTAGCCGTATAAATTGGGGCGTTCCATGTTGTAGCTTATGAGAAAACGAGTCAATGCGGGCAATGTTATAAGTATAGGGGAAAACGGCAGGAAAGGTATAGGGAAATGCCTGATGAGATGAGGGTGTAATGTTAATGTATAGGGAACTTTTGCGAGGCGGAGGTGAAAATGAGGGATGAAATGAGGGTAATGGTATAGGTATATGGAAACAATTGTGACGGTAATGTTGAAGCTATTGGGGAAATGAGGGAAACGTGGGTAATGTTATAGGAATAGGGAACATGCGGAGTCAAAGTGCGTAATGTTAAGGGTATCGGAATCAAATGCGGAGCAAAAATCGAAGAGCGCACAACCAATGAGAATGTCATGTTTAACAGCAGCGGTGGAGGTGCATCAACTTACTCGTCTATGCATTGGTGAAAAAGCAGCCAGCCAATCGCCAGCCTACACTTGAAGCGAATATTCTGATAGAAGGAGCCATACAGGGTTTTTTTCCAGAAAATTCCGTGATAGCTTCTGGGGTAGAAGGGAAATCTTCATACATGAAGCAGAGAGAGAATACCTTATTCTATAACACTTAACACATATTACACACTGATAACCGTGCAATTATTAGACGATTTGGCACGGTTAAGAACTTTGTGACGTATGAAATCTACACCCGTGATCTTGACATGCACAGGTGTTCACCCGGAAAAATCGATTTCACAGGGCGGGTGATGAATGGCAGAACAAAGTCTCGTCTGCCTTTATATAATCGAATAAACAAATAGAATGGATACCCACCAAGTAGAAACTTCAGTTTATTTTAAAGGCAGAAAATGTATAATCGCAGATATTTACAAACCAATTGGGACATACAAGTGTTACACAATAAGAAACAGATCAACAGGAGAAACAAGACGTGTTTTCAGATACGAATTATCTAGAGAAGCGGAGATCGAAGAGTTCATGGGAGACTCAGATGATGAATCTCTTCTTGCTGTTTTAAATGAGACACAACACGTGTGTGATCAGCTGAACAAAGGTAGATTTTCCTCCGCTGATGGTGAGAAATTAGGGGATCTGTCTTACAAACGAAATGAACCAGGGACCGACAGACAAACGAAACGGAGAATACGCATATTTAGAGGTACTAAGTTCGTTTCATATTATTAATAAAGACGTAAATTGCTGTCTCAAGTTTAACTCTTGGTTCCATCGTGAAATTGATCGAGAATGACACACCAATAGGCTTATATGTATGTATGTTTCACACAGTCTCAGGTGGTAGAAAGACTGCGGCCCTTTCTGAGAGACCACATAAACTCGCTCATTGATATTGGCACGCTGCCAACTGAGGTGGCACATTTTCAGCAAAGAGAAGAAAGGTTTTGAAGATTTACCATATTTTCCCCAATATTTTATGGTAATCTTTGTTGATAATCAATTTGAGTAGTGCAATAGAATAGAAATAATGTTTTCATAAGCCTGCTAAATCGCTATTTTGCGCACGGTTAGTGTGAGAAAGTTTATAAATTTTAGGGCGCGAGCTTCGTTCTTACCCTAACATATAAATTTTCCCACATTAACCGCGCGTAAAATAACGATTTAGCACGCCTATGAAAACATTATTTCTTAATTCTATAACATTTGTGTCAACAACATGGAGCTAACCGTGCAATTATTACAAGATTTACCACGGTTATGTGAAATGTACATGTGTCAAGCGCAGGTGTTCATTAGGAGATTCCATTTCACAAGTCGGATGAGGAAAGGGACGTCTGCTTTCATACAAGTAACGATCAAATAAAACAAGCAAATAAATTACAGGATGAAATTTCCTTCTCAAGTTTAACTGTTGTTTCCATCGGGAAATTGATTGAGAAAGCGACACAAATAGGCATATATGCACGTAATATCCCCAACAGCTGACTCAGCTGACAAAATCACTCCCCATTTGAGACATCACATGAACTCGCCCACTGACATTGGCACGTTGCCAACCAAGACGAAAGCATCGTCCCAACATCAGTGGACGATTTTTCTTTTTCTTTTTTCAGAAAAATGGGAGAAAGTTTGTCAAAGTTTAAAATATGTTCTCAATCTTTCATTGTAAACTTTGTTGATAATCAATTTAAGTAGTGCAATATAAATTATGTTTTCATAGGCGTGTTAAAATGGTTATTTTACGCACGGTAAGTGTGGGAAAGTTTATAAATTATAAGACGCGAGCTTCGCCCTTACCCTAAAATATAAACTTCCCCACACTAACCGTGCGTAAAATAACCATTTAGCACGCCTATGAATACATTATTTCTTAAATATACGTACTAGATAGAGGATGTATATATACTACTATGGTATAGCTCCACCCACCTCTTCGTGTTTACTGTATGGAGTGTGGCATCTTATTTTTTCTGTCTCACGCTGTATAAGACGATGCGAGGGGTCTCGAGGCCATGGGTTGAATTTGACTGAAAAGTTGTGACTACCGATGCGCGGTACGCAGGCAGATCGGGGTGGACGTTTTGGGGTCTAGGTGGACCAATATTGGTCCGAATGGGTCGTGTGAGGTGTCATAGTGAACCATTCGTGGGGGTGTGTCGTGGAGGTAAGCCTATGGCGCGCATGCGCGGAGAAGAAATAGTGAAAAAGGGGTCTTTGAATGGACGTTTTTAGGTCGAAATGGGCTATCTTTGTTCTCAACGGGCTGTGTCATCTTGTAGTGCTCGGCATGCAGAGAATGACTGGCGTGGTGATTTTGACTGGTTTCATCATTCTGCGCATGCGCTGTCTTGCAGTAGTATATAAACAGGGAATATGAGGTGGAATTTGGGCAATGAGGTGGAATCTGTGATCGAAATGGATTGTGTGGTGTGTCATCTTATAGCCTTCGGTATGTAGACTATGACTGGTATGGATTTTATTGGAAGTAGCCTAATGCTACGCATGCGCAGTTGGGCAATAGTAACGAAAGAGGGCATTTTGGGCATGCGCAGAGGCGTGTTTGGACGATGTAGGCGGCCATCCGTGGTCCGAATGAGTCATGTGCGTCATCATAGTGAAGCATTTGTGGGGAAAAGTCTGACTGACGTGGTGAATTTGTCATGTTTCATTCCTCCGCGCATACGCAGTCTGACAGTATTATAGATAGCGGAAGTACATGGTGACGCGTTTAATCGTTGGAGGGGTATTCTTGGTCCAAATATGATATGCTGGGTCTCGTATTGAAGTGGTTGGTGTGTAGAGGACGCTTGATGTACTTTGAGTGGGAAGTGACGAAATGGCGCGCCTGCGCAATCGAAGAGTAGTAGCGAAGGCGGGCATTTTGGGATGTGTTTAAAATTTTCAAGGGGTATTCTAGGTTCAAATATTGTGTGCATGGTCTTGTATTGAAGCTCTCGTGGAGTAGACTACGACTTGAGGGATGATCACGTGGCTATGACGTCACCAGTAGTAGACAAAGCGTCGCTCGGGTTACCCTTCAGACATCTCTAGCTATATCCTATTCACTAACCCATAGTGAATCCTGGTGTTGTTGGTTTTGTTACGTCAACAAAACGTAACAGAAAGATGTGTGAAGTCAAGGATTAACAATCAAATATTTATTTACAATACTTAAATCATATACAATTTAAGTAAGGTTAATACAACAAATAAATGTGTGATATATATTCTTACTGTTCAATGCTATAGCGGTGTGCACTTTAGGGTCCTTGTTGACGCGCACAAATCACTCTTCTGTATAATGGTAATCCAACACTGCTCAATTTTACACTCCCAGTAAATGTCGAGTATCCAATGCCCGTTAACAAATATCGTATATGCAGCAGTCAAAAGTTAATACACAGGAGTAAATAATCCAGCAGTCTGTGGTTACCGAGATACAATTTAAAGCAACCTTCTAGAAAGCTTCAAGTGGCTGACCCACAAAATAATACGTAAACAAGCCTGCGTCAGCTCTATATTCTAGAAACATCCACAATCTCTAACAATAGATCACAATACCATGACGCTTCCCCTCTTAAAAAAAGAAGTTTCAAATTTGGAACTTTCTTGACAATTCAAAACATTATTGCAAAAAAAAATCTATATTACAACAGCAAAAATGTTGACGAACATATGTACATTATATGCGAGACAAAGAATCAGCAATCAAATTGTCCTTGCCCTTAATATGTCGGATTTCAATATTGTATTCTTGTAACACCAAACTCTATCTCAACAATCTTTGATTTTTGTTTTTCATCTTACTTATGAAAACAAGTGGATTGTGATCACTGAATACAGTAATTGGCAATGATGAGGAAGTAACATAAACATCAAAATGTTGTAAAACCAATATCATTGCCAAACTTTCTTTCTCAATTGTAGAATAATTTCTCTGATGTTTGTCAAATTTACGTGAAAAATAACAGATTGGGTGATCTACACCATCTATACCTTCTTGTAACAAAACGGCACCAACAGGAACATCACTAGCATCTACAGCCAGTTTAATAGGCTAGTCAAAATCTGGTGCTGAAAGAACTGGCGCGCTCTTGAGTATTGCTTTCAGGTTTTCAAAAACTGATTCACATTCATCGGTCCAAATAAAACTTGCCCTTCTTCTTAAGAGTTGAGTTAAAGGCTCGGTAATATCTGAAAAATTTGGACAAAATGTTCTGTAGTAACCAGCCATACCCAAGAAACGCATCAGTTGTCTTACATGTTGGTCTTGGAAATAGTGAGATAGCACCAACCTTAGCATCTACAGGTTTTACCTGACCCTGACCTACAACATGACCCAAGAATGTCACACATGCATGTCCAAATTCACTTTTTCCAAGGATGACTGTCAGCTGGCGTCGCTTAGTCGATTGAACAGTGCGCGAATTCTCTGTAGATGATCTTTCCATGTATCGCTGTAGACAGTGACGTCATCAATGTAAGTCTCACATCCTTCCAAACCGGAAGTCAAACGGTTGATGACACGCTGGAACGTAGCCAGAGAATTTTTCATTCCAGATGGCATGGCTTTTTACTGGAACAGACCCTCCAAAGTGACGAATGCTGATATCTCCTTCGCACGATCTGTCAGTGGAACTTGCCAAAATCCTTTCAAGAGATCAAATTTTGACACAAACTGGGCACTTCCCAATTTATCAATGCAATCGTCAATGCTTGGAATAGGGAATGTGTCTGTTTTGGTCAATGTGCTCACCTTTCTGTAATCAGTACACATCCTGTAACTGTCATCTGACTTTGGAACGAGGATAATGGTGAACTCCAGTTACTATTACTTGGTTCAATGAAGTCATCGGCCAATAAATACTGAATCTCTTTTTCAGATTTTTTTGAATGCAATTCAAACGATATGGGTGCTGCTTCACTGGATTAGAATCTCCGACATTGAAGTCATGTGAAATTTTATCAGTCCGAGTAGGAATATCGGGAAACAAATGTTCATATTGACTGAACAGAGTTCGAAGTTCTTCCTGACGCGCTGGTTCGAGATGACACAACTTGGAAGCCAAGTAGAATGTCAGAGTTCTGTAATTTCGCCGCTGTCATGGGCTTTTCACAAGTTTCATTATTATCAGGGTCAGAGCTAACTACACTTACAGGGTGTACAGAACTGTTAGTGCTATCTCTGTCTATGTATGACTTTAACATATATTTACATGACATAACTGTTTGTCTTTACGCCTGTCAGGAGTCTGAATTACATAGTTAAGGTCACTAAATTTCTTTTCAATGACATAAGGACCATAATATCTAGCCTTAAGTGGATTACCAGGAATAGGCACAAAAGCCAGTACCTTCTCACCAGGTTTGAAACTTCGTTTAAGGGCATGTTTATCATAGGTTATTTTCATACATTTTCGGGCCGACTGTAAATTTGACATGGCCAAATCACGTGCTTTAGTCAACCTGGTGCGAAAGTCCGACACATATTGTAAGAGACTACATGAGTCAAGATCACTGTCTAGGAACTTTTTCTTTAG